>ML806661.1:176754-208755 GCA_009831015.1 Picea engelmannii
AGGTGCTTGTTTGAGTCCATAAAAATCCTTCTTGAATTTGCAAACGTGAGATTTCCTTCCATGTACCTCAAATCCTTGAGGTTGCTCTATTTACACTTCTTCCTCAATCACACCATTGAGGAACGTTGTCTTCACAACGAACTAATGTATCTTCCACCCCATAACCCATAACTGAAGCAAGATAGATAACGACCCTGAAAGAAGTATACCTGGCAATTGGAGCAACGGTCTCCTCATAATCCACTCCCTCTTTTTGGGAGAATCCTCTAGCTATGAACCTTTCCTTATACTTCTCAATACTACCATTTGTAGTTTGCTTGTTCTTATAGATCCACTTGGAAGTTACCACAAACTTCCCTTCTAGTATCAGAACTATGTCTCAAACATCATTCTTCATTATGGATTGATACTCCTCCATCATGGCATCCTTCCAAACATGTTGGCCTACTGCCTCCTCAAAACTGGAAGGCTCAGAATCAATGATGTTTCTCATGAGAGTCACATAGCTATAAAACCTCTGTGGAGGCCTACTCTCCCTTAAGGTGCCTCTAGGTGATGCATGTCCCTCAACACCCTTCAAGGAATCTCGAAGTTGTCTAGGCCTCGTGTCCTCGTCACTAGGAGGATCCACTGGATCCACAAACTCATGTGACTCCTCATGATTTGAGGGTTGCTCCTCTCTACTAGATGGAATTGTACTCTCCTCAACCTTTGGAGCCTCTTGTTCCTCACCACCTGCTATGAGCTCACAGGATCTCCTAAAGGCCAAGTCCTCCTCAAACTTGACATCCAAACTGACCTCAACATATCATTGTACTGGAATGTAGATCCGGTAGGCTTTCAAAGTCTCCTTGTATCCCACAAACTTGCTCTTTCTCCCAGAAGGTTCCAACCTTGTTCCCTTATCCTTAGGAACATGAATGTACACAAGAAAACCAAAGATCCTTAGATGCCCTATATTAGGTTTCACTCACGTTAATTCCTCCTCGGGAATCTTGTCCTCCAAAATCCTATGAGAACTCTCGTTCTGAACATAAATTGTCATGTTACATGCTTCTACCCAAAGCATCATGGTTAGATCCTAGTCATGCAACATTACCCTGGTAGCCTCAACTATGGTTTGATTCTTCCTCTCTACAGCCCCATTCTGTTGTGGGTTGAAAGGCACTATCAACTCCCTCTTAATCCCTGCCTCCTTGCATAAATCCTTGAAGTCACTAGAAGTATACTCCCCACCGTTATCTGACCTATTCATATTTTTTTGTCACACGTGCAGCCTATTGTACCTGTTTTCATGTGTGGTCTTCTCAGGCCGTACCACTCATGCGGCTTGTTGTACTCACTTGTACGGTCCACATGTGTGGTCTGTACAATTTGTACTACACATGTGACATGTCTTTTCTCTGCTACAACCCTTCTCTATCACATGTTCATTCTCCCTTGCCTTGCACGTTTGATCTTCTACCAAGAACAAAAAAATAGATGTCTTGAAACTGTAGGCCAGATTGTCTAGGTGCAGAAATATCCTTGCTGAAATTTGCATCGTCCTAGCACAAGTGCTTACTCATTTATACTAACTCCATGATGTCAAAACGAGATGTCACAATCTCCCCCTCTCCTTTTGTCGTAATCTAATGTGAAATTAGAAGCCCTTAGCTTACTGTAAGGAGCCCTCCACTAAACTCAACATTAAGTTAGAATATTGAATTTCTTTTTGTGGGTGTGAAACCCCAACACAAGCCCACAAATCCCATCCAAGACTGAGGGGCCCTAGCCTCATTCCAAAGGTATTTTTACCGAAACGAAAGAGTAATATGGTGCCTACGAATATTTATGCATGCTTGACACCATGACCTATTGTGGGAATACCCCCTAAAGCTACAAAAATCAACACTCCCTCTTAGCAAGGGAGGTATTCCCCACCACTCATAGTTTGTCTCTAAAGTAGACAAACTTCCCCTTTACTAGGTGTTTGGTGAGAATGTTTGCAATCTGCTTAGTTGTGGAAATGTGTTGGAGCTTCACAACTCCCTTCTGCACCATGTCTCTCATGAAGTGATATCTGATCTCAATGGGTTTCAATCTATCATGAAACATTGGATTCTCCTAGAGTTTGATACAACTCTGATTGTTGCAGTGAATCACAGTAGGCTCCAACTCCTCACCAAATAACTCTACAAGAATCTTGCAAAGCCAAATAGCCTCACAACTCCCCAAACACACTAACATATATTCGGCTTATGCTGAACTGAGTTCCATGGAAGTCAGTTTCCTGCTAAACCAGGAAACCACTGTTGATCCCAAGCTGAAGCATCCACTAGAAGTGCTCTTCAGGTCAAATGCACAACCTGCCCAATCTGAGCATGAATATCCATGTAGCCTCACTCCACCTATGACATATCTCAGACCAAATCCTATTGTACCCCGAAGGTACCTAAGCACATGTTTTGCTGCTACCCAATGTACCTACCTTGACTCAACCATGAACTGACTCAAGGTGTTGATAAAAAATAAAATATCTCGTATGGTATTAACTAGGTACATCAACAACCCAATCAACTACATGTACATTGTGGGATCCACCAAGTCTGAATCTGAAGCACCCAACGTATTTAGATTGGTGGTCATAGATGTAATATTGGATTTACAATCCATCATCCCGAACCGGCTCTGTATCTCAACTGCATACTTCCCCTGTTCAAGGAAGATCTCATCTGGTTGTTTCCACACCTCTAATCCCAATAAGTAATGCATCAATACAATATTCTTCATCTTGAACTCTGATGTCAATTCTATCTTGCACCTGGTAATGAGCTTCTCACCTCCAGTGCGAAACAAATCATCAACATATAACACCAATATGAGAGTTTCCTTACCAACCTGTAGGAGATATAGGTTGGGATCTGCTTCACTCTTGGTGAATCCCAAGCTCTCTAAGTCCCCATCAATCCTTGAGTATTATGCCCTAGGTGCTTGTTTGAATCCATACAAAGCCTTCTTGAATTTGCAAACGTGAGATTGCCTTCCATGTACCTCAAATCCTTGAGGTTGCTCTATGTACACTTCTTCCTCAATCACACCATTGAGGAACGTTGTCTTTACATCCAACCGATGTATCTTCCACCCCATAACTGAAGCAATATAGATAACCACCCTGATAGAAGTATACCTATCAATTGGAGCAACAGTCTCCTCGTAATCCACTCCCTTTTTCTGGGAAAATCCTCTAGCTATGAACCTTTCCTTATACTTCTCGATACTGCCATTTGTAGTATGCTTGTTCTTATAGATCCACTTGGAAGTTACCACAAACTTCCCTTCTAGTCTCAGAACTATGTCTCAAACCTCATTCGTCATTATGGACTGATACTCCTCCATCATGTCATCCTTTTAAACTTTTTGGCCTATTGCCTCCTAAAAACTGAAAGGCTCAAAATTAACGATGTTTCTCATGAGAGCCACATATCTATAAAACCTCTGTGGAGGCCTACTCTCTGTTAAGGTGCCTCTAGGGGATGCATGTCCCTCAACTTCCTTCAAGGAATCTCGAAGCCATCTAGGCCTCGTGTTCTCATCACTAGGAGGATCCACTGGATCCACAAACTCATCTGACTCCTCATTATCTGAGGGTTTATCCTCTGTACTAGATTGAATTGTACTCTCTTCAACCTTTGGAGCCTCTTGTTCCTCGCCACCTACTGTGATCTCACAGGATCTCCTAAAGGCCAAGTCCTCCTCAAACTTGACATTCGGATTGACCTCAACATATCGTTGTCCTGGAATGTAGATCCGGTAGGATTTTGAAGTCTCGTTGTATCCCACAAACATGGTCTTTCTCTCGGAAGGTTCCAACCTTGTTCCCTTCTCCTTAGGAACATGAATGTAGACAAGAAAACCAAAGATTCTTAGATTCCCTATCTCAGGTTTTACTCTCGTTAATTCCTCCTCAAGAGTCTTGTCCTCCAAAATCCTATGAGAACTTATGTTCTGAACATAAATTGTCATGTTTCATGCTTCTACCCAAAGCATCATGGGTAGATCCTAGTCATGCAACATTACCCTGGCAGCCTCAACTATGGTTCAATTCTTCCTCTCTGCAGCCCCATTCTATTGTGGGTTGAAAGGCACTGTCAGCTCCCTCTTAATCCCTACCTCCTTGCATAAATCATTGAACTCACTAGAAGTATACTCGCCACCATTATCTGACCTTGGGATATTGACATTCTTCCCAGTCTGATTCTCCACCCAAGCCTTGAACTCCCTGAATCAACTGAAGACCTCATCCTTGGTATTCATGAAAAGATCCATGTCCTCTTGGAATGATCATCAATGAAGGTCACATAATACCGGAAACCATTTGAATATGGAACTGATATTGGTCCACACGCATTTGAATATATCAAGTCCAAGATATCTTTGAAGATATTGGACCTACTATCACTATTTGAAAAAACAACTTCGGAATTCTTTCCAAGTGCACAACCCTTGCATACACCCCGTTGTTCTACTCCAAACTCTAGTAGACCTGTCACTATATTTTTCAATACTAACAAATCTCTGTAATGCAAGTGGCCCAATCTTTTGCGCCAAAGCTCTCATAAACTATCGTTTTCATGTATCAGAGCCTGAGCTAGCTGACCAGTTAGCTCATAGAGATTGTCATCGTGAGTATTAATGACCTCTATTGAGTCAAGACTCAATCCCTTTGGTCAAGAAAGAACCTGCCCATCTACAAATGCCACTGCATACCCTCTATCCTCCATGGGAGAGATAGAAAGTAGGTTCTTCTTCAATACAGGTACATACAACACTTCACTCATCTTGAGAAGCTTTCCGGACTTCAGCTGAAATGTAGTTGTTCCAACTCCTTTGACTGCATACTTGGTACTATCACCAAGTTCCACATGTAATTGTGAGTTCTCTGTCAAACTGATGAGTGATTTTAGTGATCCTGTCATATGAAGAGAAGTTCCACTATTCACCAACCAAGTCTCAAATGTGACTTGTTAAATCGTTATATGATTTATTAATGATCTCTTTGCTAGCTCTATTAATTTGCTCTTTGTAGCAAGTCATTGCAAATTTAGTACAAAGTTTGAGTGATGAAGAAACGTTGAACAATACAAACAACAAGAGATGAAAATGCAGAGAAGAGGATGGGTGAGTTGTATTTATTTCTTGCAAGATAATTTGATTCCATAACTAGATGAAATATTTCTTTCCTTAAATAAAGGTAAATCATCACATCCCATTTTCATTGTCTTTTGGTTTAAATCCTTCTATGGTTGAAGACTCCATATCAGTAGGGATGGCTAATGGCGTGGTGCTATTTATGGTTAATGCATCATTTTATTTTATTTCTAGTATTGTTTATTCATGCTCTAATATTAATTTCTATTAATTTGGTTTGAGTAATTGTTGTTGTAGAGTCTAAGAAGGAGACTGGTGATGATACACATATATTACAAATAAAAAGAGATGCAAATATAGAGAAGACAATGGGTAAGTCGTTATTTTATCCTACAAAATATTATTATCGTTTCCCAACAATATATTATCGTTTTACCCAACCATTTATTGTTTTCTTGCACAATGATTTTTGGTTTTGGAATTGTTCCCATGTATTATCATATAGTTGATGGGTTTCAAATTCATCTTTATCTATAATTTTGATAAGATTTTGTTTGGGTTGATATCTTTATAATGTTCGGGGCTTATTCTTCATGGTTGGTGCAAACAACGTGTTGGAAAGTTTATGTCGATGTTAGTCATCATCCAACATTATCATGATTGATCATTTTCGATGTTTCCAAATGACATGCAGGTATATTTGCAGGTGCTCTACTCCTTTCTATTAGTATATTGTTGTTCATTCCATTGTTATTATTATTATATCTTTTGTAATTTGGGTTGTTGATAGAAAAGGACGTTGATTTGCATAGAGAACAAAGATATGGGATGGGATTATTGTTCCTTAAATAAAGGTAAAACATCACATCCCATCCACAATCTTTAAGTTTAAATCCTTTTGTGTTTGATGATTCCATACGAGTGGGTTATGGGCAATGGGTGGTTCTATGTATGGATAATGCATCATTTTATTTATATTTTGTTTTCTTTCTTGTATGGTTTATTCATTGTCTCATATTCAATTTTAATAATTTGGTTTATGGAGTGAGTAATTGTTGTCGTACAGTATAAGATGGCGAATGGTGATAATATATAGATAATGCAGACTTAAATAGATGAAAATATAGATAAGACGATGGGTGAGTCATTATTTTATCCTACAAAATAATATTCGTGTTTTACCCAATGATATATTGGTTTCTTGCACAATGATTTTTCCTTTTGGAATTGTTTCCATGTATTATCATATAGTTGATGGGTTTGGAAATCAACTTTATCTATAATTTTGATAATATTTTTTCTGGGTTGATATATTTATAATGTATGAGGCTTATTCTTCATGGTTGGTGCAACAAAAGTGTTGGCAAGTTTATGTTGATGTTCGTCATCATCAAACATTACCATGATTGATCATTTTGGATGGTTCCAAATGCCACCCATGTATAATTGCAGGTGCTCTACTCCTTGCTATCAATTTTTTTTTTTTCATTCCATCTTTATTATTATTATAGCCATGTCTCTGGTGCAAACTGATGTCTCTCCATCCTTATAGAACATATAATATGGGAGGTACACTTTCTATTATTTATAAGTATTGATGAAAATATGCTTAACATTAGAATGCAAAAATATTATTGATACATTTTATAGTATTTAAACTAATAATCTTGATTTTTTTCCTTCTTTCAGGCGAAGGATGAAGATTGGAGGAAAGACATAATATAGAAAAGGAGAAAAGACGTTTATAATTTTTATTTTTTGTTTTTACTTTGTTTTATAGACACTAGGCATGGCCATGCTTTGTTTTGTTTTTTGTGTTAATATTTTTGTAGTTGTTTTTATTTTGTATTTGTTATAATCTTTTTTGGTTTGGTTTTGGTTTGGTTTGTTGGAGAGAAAAGGAAGGTGACATGTAGTGAGAAGAAAGGATATGTGATTGGTTGTTGTTACATGAAGAAAGGTGAATAATCCCAAAGGGGTCGGGGATGGTCATGGTCGAGTTAGTATTTAATTTTCATTCATCATTTATTTGTTTATTATTTAAATTGTTATTGGTTTATTGATGATCTCTTTCCCAAGTCTATTAATTTTATCTTTATATCGAGTCATTAAAACGTCAGAGTCTACAAAGGTTGAGTGATGAAGAAACGTTGATCAATACAAATAAAAAGAGATACAAATGCGGAGAAGAGGATGTGTGAGTTGTGTTTATTTCTTGAAAGATAATGTGATTTCATCACTAGATGACATATTTCTTTCCTTAAATAAAGGAAAATCATTATATCCCATCTGTAGTCTTTTGGTTTAAATCATTCTATTTTTTATGATTCTATATCACTAGGGATGGCCAATGCCATGGTGCTATTTATGGTTAATGCATCATTTTATTTATATTCTATTTTATTTCTTGTATGGTTTATTCATGGTCCCATATTCAATTGTATTACTTTGGTTTATGGAGTGAGAAATTGTTGTTGTAGAGTCTAAGAAGGTGACTAGTGATGATACATAGATATTGCAAACATAAAGAGATGCAAATATGGAGAATACAATGGGTAAGTCATTATTTTATCGTACAAAATCATATTATTGTTTTCCAATGATATATTATAATTTTACCAAATGATATATTGGTTTCTTGCACAATGATTTTTCCTTTTTGAAATTTTTCCCATGTATTATCATATAGTTGGTCGGTTTGAATTTCAATTTTATCTTAATTATGATAAGATTTTGTTTGGGTTGATATCTTTATAATGTATAGGGATTATTCTTCATGGTTGGTGAAACAAAAGTGTTAGCAAGTTCATGTTGATGTTCGTCATCATCCAACATTATCATGTTTGAACATTTTGGATGGTTCCAAATTCCACCCATGTATATTTGCAGGTGCTCTAGTCCTTGCTATCAGTATATTGTTGTTCATTCCGTTGCTATTATTATTATAGCTATGTATTTGTTGCAAAGTGATGTCTCTACATCCCTATAGAACAAATTATATGGGAGGTATGCTATCTATTATTTATAAGTATTGATGAAAAATAGGCTTAACATTAGATTGCAATAACATTATTAGTACATTTTATTGTATTTAGACTAATAATCTTCATTTTTTACTTTCTTTCAGGTGAAGAATGAAGATTGGAGGAAAGAATTATATAGAAAAGGAGAAAGACATTTATAAATTTTATTTTATTTTATTTTATTTTTATTTATTTTTTTATCTATTTGTTTTTGCTTTATTTTACAGACATTAAGCATGGCCATGCTTTGTTTTATTTTTTGTATTAATGTTTTTTCAACGGTTTTTATTTTCTATTTTTTATTATCTTTTGTGGTTCATGGTTTTGGTTCGATTTGTTGGAGAGAAAATGAAGGTGATGTGCAATGAGAAGAAAGGAGATGAGATTGGTTGTTGTTATATTAAGAAAGGTGAATAATCCCAAAGCAGTAGGGGAGGGTCAAGTTTGACTATGTATGTAAGTTTCATTCATCATTTTATTTTTTTATTATTTAAATTGGTATGTGGTTTATTGATGATCTCTTTGCTAACTCTAGTAATTTTCTCTTTGTAGCAAGTCATTACAAATTTAGAGTCTACAAAGTTTGAGTGAGGAAGAAATGTGGAACAATACAAACAACAAGAGATGCAAACGCTCAAAAGAGGATGGGTGAATTGTGTTTATTTCTTGCAAGATAATTTGATTCCATAACTCGATGAAATATTTCTTTCCTTAAATAAAGGTAAATCATCACATCCCATCGTAGTCTTTTGGTTTAAATCCTTCTATGGTTCATGGTTTATTATTAGTGGGGATGGCCAATGGCTTGGTGCTATTTATGGTTAATGCATTATTTTATTTCATGTATGGTTTATTCATGTTCTCATATTGAATTCTATCAATTTAATTTATGGAGTGAGTAGTTGTTGTGGTAGAGTCTTGGAAGGCAACTAATGATGATACATAGATATTGCAAACATAAAGAGATGCAAATATAAAGAAGATAATGGGTGAGTCATTTTTTTATCCTACAAAATAATATTATCGTTTTCTAGTGCTATATTATTTTTTTACCCAATGACATATTGATTTCTTGCACAATGATTTTTATGTTTGGAATTGTTCTCGTGTATTATCATATAGTTGGGTTTGAAATTCAACTTTATCTATAATTTTGATAAGATTTAGTTTGGCTTGATATATTTATAATGTTCATCATCTTGTCAATTTTCACTTGCAATTCTATGTGAATAATTTCATATCTAAAAATTACTTCCTAGTGATCAAATAGTAAAAGCTAGTTGTTATCACTGAACAATTTTACATTGAAATTATGATAGAAAATTACAGCGGTAGAAACAACAAGATCAAAGATAAATCATCTTCACACTTGAGACAAAAAAAAAATTGTTTTCTCTAAATTGTGAAATTTTTGAAGGCAAAATCAATGTTTCCAACTAACACAATTTCTCCAAAACTGAGGACAAAACTAGTCCTCTGAAAAACACCAAAATTCAGCAAATTTATGGAATCACTAATCACTAGAAAACCTGTCGATGTCACCCTTCTGTACTGCTAACGTCACGTTGTTGTACATACCTATTCATAATGTTTTGTCAGACATGTATCCTGTTGTACCTATTTTCATGTGTGGTATGCTCAGGCTGTACCACTCGTGCGACTTGTTGTACTGACTTGTATGGTCCACATGTGTGGTCTGTACATTTTGTACCACACATGTGACATGTCTTTTCTCTGTTGCAACCCTTCTCTTTCACATGGAAGACCTAAATGATCTTCCCGGTGACTAGGGTGTGTCTGTCAACACCGAAATCAACCAATTGGTGTCGTCCTCCTGGAATCCACTGAACTATCTCTCTTGAGATGCGCCTCTCTCCTCAATGACAAGTCATAATCTGCATAAATGGATTAGGTCATTGACCCTTCCTTTATAGATTTCCAAAACCCTAATTCACTGTTGACTTACAAAACCCTAAATCACTGTTGAAACCCTAATTCATTGTTGACTTCCAAAACCCTAAATCACTGTTGAAACCCTAATTTACTGTTGACTTCTATTTTTAGCCAATACTGACTTAAAAGTGCTTTTTACCCTTTTTAGATCAATGTCACTTTCTTAATATAACACTGGTGACTAAAGTGACGTCTAGTGACCCTGTTTACCCCTTTCTGGCCCTGGCTATAGTCTAACGGGGTGGTATAGAACATTAAGCCTCCTCTCTGGAGCTCTTATTTGGAAAGGGAGATTACATTCCTCCCTTCCCGAAATTGCTTATCCTCTAGCAATACTAGTCTATAGTGTTGCAACAGTTGTTCGCTCTCCCAAGTAGCGTCCTCTACTAGAAGCCCTCTCCATATGATCAAACACTCTCTGATGACCCTGCTCCTCAGTTTCCTCTCCCGGAACTTCAAAACCTCCTTCAGTAACTAACTCCAATTGTCCCTCCTCATCCAACGAGGGAATCTCCTTTGATGTGCTAATGAATTGTCCCACTGCCTTTTTCAGGCAAGACACATGGAACACGTTATGAATCTTGCTCCCCTCTGGAAGCTCTAGCTCATAAGCAACCTCACCTACTCGGTGCATGATCCTGTAAGGACCATAAAATATGGGCTTGAGATTCTCGGCCCCACTCTTCTTCAGAGATGACTGTTTGTAGGGTTGGAGTCTCAAGAAAACCAAATGTCCAACCTCAAAGTTGTGCTCTATCCTGTTCTTGTCCGCACTTATCTTCTGTTGGTTTTGCGCCATCTGCAGGTTCTCTTTCAATAACTTGAGAATCTCCTGACTCTCTATGATCCAATCCTTGGCCTTGGGAGCTCTTCTCCCCTCGAAGACCAAGTCTATCAAGGTGGGAGCATCATATCCTTACAATTCTCGTAAGGGTGTCATACCAATGAACATGTGGAAGGTGGTGTTGTAGAAATGTTCTCCTAAATGTAACCACTTTACCCGCATTCTCTATTGTCCTCCTACATAGTTTCTCAAATACCCTTCCACCCACTTGTTGACAATATCGGTCTGCCCATTTGTCTAAGGGTGATAGCTAGTGCTAGGTGTCAACTCTTTCCCCACCAACCGAAACAACTCTCTCCAAAATGTCCCTATGAACTGACTGTCCCTGTCACTAACGATGTTCTTCAGTAACCCATGAAGTATGAAGATCTCCCTGAAGAAAAGCTCGATTACCTGAACTGCATTGTACTCCGTCAGTATGGCATAGAAGTGAGAAAACTTGGTCAATCTGTCGACCACTACATAGATACAGTCCTTACCCTGGAACTTGGGTAGACCTGTGATGAAGTCCATAGATATACTCTCCCATTTCTTTTCTAGAATGGGGAGTGGTTAAAGTAGCCCTGTTGGAAGAGCATGCTCTGACTTTTTCTGTCGGCAAGTCACACACTCACTGACATGTCTCATAATGTCCTATTTGAGGCCCTTCCATGAGAACCTCTCTCTGATCTATCTATAGGTTTTGAAAAACCCCTGATGGCCTACTAGAGGTGAATCATGAACTGCAGTGAGGATCTTCTTCTTAAGCCCTGAATCTGGCACCAAGTAGAATCTATCCTTTTAAAATATGACATCGTCAATGACCCTATACCTTTCATCCTATATCTGCCCATCCATCACCTCATAAGCGAACTTTCTCTTGGAATATTCCACTAACAAGTGGGATTTCCAATCTATTGAAATGTCCATCAAAGAACATGTCGCAAGTCTCCTCGATAGTGCATCGGCCATAGTGTTCTTCTTCCCCTTGACATACTCTATGTCAAAGTTGAATGCATGTACCTTCGTCACCCATTTCTGTTGGTGCTCACTGAGGTCCTTCTGCTCAAGGAAATACTTCAAACTGTTGTGATCGGTCTTGACCACTAATTTGTTGCCCACCAAATATTGTCTGAACTTGGTCAAGGCATGCATGATTGCCAACATTTCCTTGTCATAAATGGAGTACAACCTCTCAGGTTGACTAAGCTTTCGGCTCTCGAATACAATGGGGTGTCCTCCCTGCATCAAAACTGCACCAATCTCTTCATCGGATGTGTCACACTCTAGTACAAATGGCAAGGTGAAGTCCGGTAGTGCCAACATTGGACAAGTGCCCATGACTTCCTTCATGTGATCAAAGGCTTCCTATGATTTCTCGGTCCATATGAAGGCCCCATGCTTGGTGAGATCTGCCAGCAGTGCTCCAAGCTAAGAAAAACCCTAGATGAACCGCCTGTAATAGCTGTACAACCTGAAGAAGCTCCTCAATTATGTCACGTTCCTAGGCGTCGGCCAATCTAGAATGGCCATGATCCTCTCTTGGTGCACCTATACCCCCTGTGCATTGATTATGTGGACCAAGTAAAGCAACTATGTCATACTGAACTCGCACTTGGACTCTTTGGCATATAATGATTGTGCCTCCATGATGCTCAATACCTCATCCAGGTGCCTCATATGCTCTTGCCATGACCTGCTATAGATCAAGATGTCGTCGAAGAAAACCAAGATTGATTTCCTTAACTGGTCCTTGAATATATGGTTCATGCAAGACTGGAATGTAGCAGGTGCATTGGTTAGCCAAAATGGCATAACCAGGAACTCGAAGTGTCCAAAATGACATCGAAATGTTGTCTTCTCTATGTCCTTCTCTTGGATGTTGATCTGATGATATCCAGAGTGTAGATCAATATTTGAGAAGAAAACTGCCCCATGCAATTCATACATCAACTCGTCAATGTGTGGGATAGGGTACCGGTTCTTGATGGTTTTCTTGTTCAAGGCTCGATAATCAATGCACAACCTCATGGTGCCATCCTTCTTCAAAATTAAGACAACCGAAGAAGCAAATGGGTTGTTGCTCGGTCAGATGTGTCCCATCTCTAGCAATTCCTTGATTTCCTTATCTATCTTATACTTGAACCTCCTAGGATGACGATAGGGGGGATGATCATAGGTTTGGCCCCCTCCTCCAACTCAATGGTGTGCTCAAACCCCCTGTCAGGTGGTCTCCCAGTGGAATTTCCTCAAAGACATGTTGTTGTCGTCCCAATAAATCCTTGATCTCTATATGGTACTGTTGTCGACCCTCTAAATCCTTCCACGTAGTGATCAAACACTCGGCGGCATATGTTACTTCCCCATGTCTGAATATCCTCTCCATCCTCTTGGCTGAAACTATCCTGGGTGCTCATGTCGACATACCTCTTAGAACAACCTTCTTCCCATCATGGTTTCTGAGTCCCATCTCCAAGGTTTTGTAATTGGTGGTTATTTTTCCCAGGGTAATCATCCACTAGACTCCCAAAACCACATCTGTGTCAGATAGGTCAACCACATAAAATGTATCTCTCACTGTATAGTTTCCTAACTTTACCTCCAAGTCTGGAACTCTGTCTAGACACTCCACTATGTGGCCATCTGCTACTGCAACATCAAACCCCTCAAACTCCTCTGTTTGAAGTGCCTATCTCGATACTAGTGAAGCGTCGATGAAGTTTTGGGTGCCCCACCATCTATCAGGGAGATTGCTCGTTGCCCCTGAATAGTCCCTATGATACGGAGGGTATCATACCTGGGAACACCAAAAAGGGTCGCTATGACTGCTCCCTTTGTTGGTTTCCTCTTGTAAGCCTGCTCAGGCGGCTGTGGGACTACTGGAGGATGGGCTCTTGTCGGTGTCAGAGGTCTACGGGGAGGCTCCTCCTCTGTCTGTGCTAACTCCTCCTCCGAGCTAGTGGATCCATTATCCTGCTCCTCCTCCTCACTGTCCACACTTTTTTTTGCCACCTCAATATAATGAATCTCTCCCTTGCCCATGCTCCGATGGCCTGGGACCCAAGGGTCTCTGCAGTTGAAGCAAAGCTTCTTCCTCATAAGCTCTTTCCTAGTCTCATCATCCAGCTTCTCCTTCCCCATCCATTCTCTCTGGAATGGCTTCCTGTCTCGATCCTTATGGAATACGAAGGGTTTGGAAAAGGTTTTAGTATTTGGCACTGAGTCTGCCAAATTTAGAGTGCGAAGGATGGCATCTTGCAAGGTGGGAGGCCTGTATTCCTTCACCCATCCTCTCAAAGGCTCAGTGAGTCCCTCTGTGAATAGCATGATCAGCCCGAGCTCTGATATATCTGTCACTACCACGGCTACCCACTAAAACTCCATGATGAATGCCTCTGTTGTGCCAGTTTGTCTCAACTGGGCTAGATCCCTGAAGTGGATCTCAGGATCTCTCCTGTCAAACATGTCCATGAGCCTCTCTGTGAACTCCCTATAGGAAGCGATGCGACTATGACCCAATGTCACCAATCCATGATACCACCACTCGTGTGCCTCACCCTCCAAGTGTAAGGTTGTGAAATAGATGGCCTCTATCTCAGTCATCTGGTTGATCTTGTAGTATGTGTCTAGCTTCTATACCCAAGCTCTGGCAGTGCATTTGGGCGATCCGTCGAAAGAAGGTATGGTGAGTTTACCAACTTTTCGGATGAAATCCATGTTATGCCTCTGTTGTTGTTGCGGTCCTCCCCTCTATATCTCTCTAGGACGGTTCCTGAGTTTGAGTTCACAGTACTCAACTAGGGTCATGTCTTGGTGGAAGTCATGACCCACTGTTGCGTACTCCCTCCTATACTCTGCAATGTCTTATGCATGAGTGGGTGGCCTTTCTGCTATCGGTGGCGGTTCTATTACCGGGGGTGCCCTCTGGAAATTGGGAAACAAGGGTCTGGGAATCCTACTCGCAGAGGTGTATGTGTGAGAGGGTGACTGGGATCTACTGCCTACTCCTGAGTTCCCCGGTGCTGCATGCGGGACTTGTGTGCCTGGGGTGCCCACTCTAGCCAATCTATCAACCACCTATGCCAAGGACTGAGACATGGTCTGTTGACTAGCTAACATATCATTGATAACCTGCATGAAAGCTATCTCTGGATCTATGGGGGGCTTGCCACTTCCCTCTAGTCGCTCATATCTATCTCCTAACATCCTATCTACCTCGCACTCAGCCTCATGCTCTGCCCTTCTCTTTGCTTCTCTATGCACCTCTTCCTCTTCCTTTGAGCTAAGAGGAAAAGGGGGAAAGTCAAGCCTATGCCTTCTTTCCTTATGCATGTTGTAAGTGACATATTTGTCACCTACGTGTTTACGACCCTCTGGGTCTTCTGCTGCACTCATTGTCTTTAGTCACAGGCTGGCAGGACTGAAGCTCTGATACCACTGTAATGTTCCTGACTTGGATAGTCTAGGAAATGTTGTTAATGTGTATGTAGGATCTATTGTTTATAGCATATAAATGATCATACAAATAATAAATGCGACAAAGGACTGCAAAGTTTGTATTATGATATCTCTGCGGATTACAATAGGTTGAATACGACTGAATAAAATAACAACACTCAGCTAGATCAGAAGACAAAAGGATCTTATCTAGAATATAGATAAGCCACTAAAATATAATACCTAGAATATGTGAGTGTTGCGGAATCAATGGGTACGCTGGGAATATGGCAGCTCTGACGGTAACTGTTGGAATTCTGGAAAGTTCACCCTGGAAGCTATACTTCTCGGAATGGCCTAGAAACTGTCCCAAATGATGCGCCCTGCTCTAGTCCTTAGTACCGGTATCTGTCAAACCCCTCTTCTAATGAGTCTGGACCCCGAATGGATACCCCTGGGGGAATGCACCCCTCTTCTTCTGGAAAAATGTGTCTTAGTGATTCCACCGTCGGAATCGGACGATATATGTCTCAAAATGACTGCCTTGGTATACTGGGAAATAAGTCAGAAGGGTTTCCCTGAATCTGGTCTAATGCTCGCTCTGGAACCCCAAATGTGCCTACCAAAAGTGTCGCACATCCAAGTCTGGAAAATGTGTCCCAGTTGATTCCTCCGTCAACATATAATGAGGAACTAGGAAAAATATGCACCTTTCCCTCCTCTCAAATGGGTCAGAGGGAAATCTCAGAATCCCCCCTGGATGGGGTAAGTTGACCTAAAACCCCCTCAGAAGTTGCGCCCTCCCTCTGGATGAATGCGCCCTTGCTATTGAACACTATGTAACTGTTGTTGAAGAATGATGGAAGACCTGAATGATCTTCCCGGTGACTAGGGTGTGTCTCTCAACACCGAAATCAGCCAAATGGTGTCTTCCTCCTGGAATCCACTGAACTATCTCTCTTGAGATGCCCCTCTCTCCTTAATGACAAGTCGTAATCTGCATAAATGAATTAGGTCGTTGACCCTTCCTTTATAGCTTTCCAAAACCCCAAATCACTGTTGAAACCCTAAATCACTGCTGAAACCCTAATTCACTGTTGACTTCTATTTTTATCCCATACTAACTTAAAAGCAATTTTTACCCTTTTTAGCTCAATGTCACTTTCCTAATATAACACCGGTGACTGAAGTGACCTCTAGTGACCCTGTTTACCCATTTTTGGCCCTGGGTATAGTCTAACAGGGCAGTTTAGACCATTAAGCCTCCTCTCTGGAGCTCCTATTTGGAAAGGGACATTACATCCCTCGTGAAGTGGTATCTGATCTCAATGTGTTTCAATATATCGTGAAACATTGGATTCTCCTAGAGTTTGATACAACTCTGATTGTCACAATGAATCACATTAGGCTCCAACTCTTGACCAAATAACTCTGCAAGAATCTTGTGAAGCCAAATAACCTCACAAATCACCAAACTCACTAACATATATTCGACTTATGCTGAACTGAGTTCCATGGAAGTTGGTTTACTGCTGAACCAAGAAACCATTGTTGATCCCAAACTGAAGCATCCACTAGAAGTGCTTTTCAGGTCAACTGCACTACCTGCCCAATTTGAGCCTGAATATCCATGTAGCCTCACTCCATCACCAATGACATATCTCAGACCAAATCCAATTGTACCCCGAAGGTACCTAAGCACATGTTTTGTTTCTACCTAATGTACCTGCCTCGACTCAACCATGAGCTGACTCAAGGTGTTGAAAGCAAAACAAATATCTCGTCTGGTGTTAACCTAGTACATCAACGACCCAATCAACTGAATGTACATTGTGGGATCCATGAAGTCTGAATCTGAAGCACCCAACGTATTCAGATTGGTGGTCATAGGTGTAATCATGGACTTACAGTCCATCATCCTGAACCTCCTCAGTATATCAGTTGCATACTTCCCCTGTTCAAGGAAGATCTCATCTGGTTGTTGCCACACCTATAATCCCAATAATTAATGCATGAATCCAATATTCTTCATCTTGAACTTTGATTCCAGTTCTATCTTTCACCTGGTAATGAACTTCTCACCTCCTGTGAGAAACAAATCATCAACATATAACACCAATATGAGAGTTTCCTTACCAACCTGTAGGAGATATAGGTTGGGATTCACTTCACTCTCGGTGAATCCCAAGCTCTGCATGTCCCCATCAATCCTTGAGTATTATGCCCTAGGTGCTTGTTTGAGTCCATACAAAGCCTTCTTGAATTTACAAACGTGAGATTGCCTTCCATGTACCTCAATTCCTTGAGGTTTCTCTATGTACACTTCTTCTTCAGTCACACTATTGAGGAACGTTGTCTTCACATCCAACTAATGTATCTTTCACACCATAACTGAAGCAAGATAAATAACAACCCTGAAATAAGTATACCTGGAAAATGGAGCAACAGTCTCCTCGTAATCCACTCCCTCTTTCTGGGAGAATCCTCTAGCTATGAACCTTGCCTTATACTTCTCAATATTGTCATTTGCAGTATGCTTGTTCTTATAGATCCACTTGGAAGTTACCACAAACTTCCCTTCTGGTCTCAGAACTATGTCTCAAACATCATTCTTCATTATGGACTGATACTCCTCCATCATGGCATGCTTCCAAACTTGTTGGGCTACTGCCTCCTCAAAACTAGAAGGCTCAGAATCAATGATGTTGCTCATGAGAGCCACATAGCTATAAAACCTCTTTGGAGGCCTACTCTCCCTTAAGTTTCCTCTAGGGGATGCATGTCCCTCAACTTCCTTCAAGGAATCTCGAAGCCATCTAGGCCTTGTGTCCTCATCATTAGGAGGATCCACTAGATCCACGAACTCATCTGACTCCTCATGATTTGAGGGTTTCTCCTCTATACTAGATGGAATTGTACTCTCCTCAACCTTTGGCACCTCTTGTTCCTTGCCACCTGTTGTGATCTCACGGGATCTCCTAAAGTCCAATTCCTCCTCAAAATTGACATCCAGACTGACCTCAACATATCGTTGTCTTGGAATGTAGATTCGGTAGGCTTTCGAAGTCTCATTGTATCCCACAAACATGATCTTTCTCCCGGAAGGTTCCAACCTTGTTCCCTTCTCCTTAGGAACATGAATGTAGAGAAGAAAACCAAAGATCCTTAGATGCCCTTGTTAATGTTTAAGCCATTATTATAGTTCTTTTCATTTCAATAGATAACAATAGCATAATACAAGATCACTGAGAAATACACAATCACAAGAGACACAAGATTTATCTTGGGAGACCCTCTAGGGGAAGAAAACCCAACAAAATTTCCTTATTATAGATAGCCAATACAATGCCAAGAGATAACTTAAGCTAATACAGAAGATCCTCTCCCAAAGATGCGCCACTCTCTCTTTCTCTTCTCCAACTGCAATTTCGAAACTTGTCTCTCAATGAGCAAGTGAGGTGTGTGTCTAAGTGAGGAGCTAGCCTCCTTATATATACAAATCTGGCACGTGTGAAGTGTCTCTTCACTGGTAGGGTTGACTTCTCAAATTGGGTGGTTATAACCACCTTTATTATATTTCAGGGCCGAATTTTCTTTCTGCCTATTAATATTACATTATGACCAATCCGAAAAAGGGGATTTGGTCCTTTTACAATAGTCGACATGATCAATCCACAATGGGGATTGATCTAGTGAATAATATATCAAATAATAATAAGAATACACTTTGTAGTTACATTATTTTAACAACCCTATCTCAAGTTTCACTCTTGTTAATGCCTCCTCGGGAGTCTTGTCCTCCAAAATACTATGAGAACTCATGTACTGAATATAAATTGTCGTGTTGCATGCTTCTGCCCAAAGCATCATGGGTATATCCTAGTCATGCAACATTACCCTGGCAGCCTCAACTATGGTTTGATTCTTCCTCTCTAACACCCCATTTTTTATGGGTTGAAAGGCACTGTCAGCTCCCTCTTAATCCCTGCCTCCTTGCATAAATCCTTGAACTCACTACAAGTATACTCACAACCATTATCTGACCTTGGGATATTGACATTCTTCCCAGTTTGATTCTCCACCCGAGCCTTGAACTCCCTGAATTAACTGAAGACCTCATCCTTGGTCTTCATGAGAAGATCCATGTCCTCTTGGAATGATCATCAATGAAGGTCACATAATACCGACAACCACTTGAAGATGGAACTGACATTGGTCCACACGCATTTGAATATATCAATTCCATGATATCTTTGGACCTACTATCACTGTTTGAAAAAACAAATTTGGAATTCTTGCCAAGTGCACAACCCTTGCATACACCCTGTTATTTTGATCCAAACTCTGGTAGACCTGTCACCATATTTTTCAATACTGACAAAGCCCTGTAATGAAATTTTCTCAATCTTTTGCGCCAAAGCTCACATAAACTATCATTTCCATGTATGAGGGCTTAAGCTAGCTGACCATTTAGCTTATAGATACTGCCATCATGAGGATCAATGGCCTCTACTGAGTCAAGACTCAATCCCTTTGGTCAAGCGAGAACCCACCCATCTACAAATTCCACTGCATACCCTCTATCCTCCATGGTAGAGATAGAAAGTAGGTTCTTCTTCAATCTAGGTACATACAACACTTCACTCATCTTGAGAAGCTTTCCGGACTTCAGCTGAAATGAAGTTGTTCCAACTCCTTTGACTGCATACTTGGTATTATCACCAAGTTCCACATGTAATTGTGAGTTCTCTGTCAAACTGGTGAGTGATTTTTGTAATCCTATCATATGAAGAGAAGCTCCAATATTCACCAACCAAGTCTCCATGGTGACCTACCTAGAAAACAATCTGCACAACTGTCTCAAGAGATGACTCCCTCTCTTCCTTCAAAGCATCTACTCTGATCCCATGTCAATTTTCACGTGCAATTTTATGTGACTAATTTCATATTTGAAAATTACTTCCTAGTGATCAAACAATAAGCCCTAATTGTTATCACTGAACAATTTTACACTGAAATTATGACAGAAAATTACTACAATGAAAAAAAACAAGATCATAGATAAATCATCTTCACACTTTAGACATAAAAAATTTGTTCTGCAAATTGTCAAATTCAGAAATTTCTGAAGGAAAAATCATCCTTCGCAGCTAACACAATTTGTCCAAAACTGAGGATAAAACCATTCTTTTGAAAAACACCAAAATTTAGTTAAATTTTTGGAATCACTAATCACTAGCAAACCTGCTGATGTCACCCTATCGTACTGTTGATGTCACCCTATTGTACGAACATGTTTGTACTATTCTATCACGTGTGTGGGTCTGACACACATGCGGCCTGGTGTACTTGTTCTCACGTGCAGTCTACTCAGGTCGTACCATTCATGCGACATGTTGTACCTGTTTGCACGTGCAGTTTGCTCAAACCATACCATTCGTGCGTCTTGTTGTATGGACCTATACGGTCCACATGTGTGGTTCGTACAATCTGTACCACACCTGTGTCCTGTCTTTTCTCTACTACAACCATTCTCTTTGACACTTCTGACCTCCCTTGCCTCACACGTGTAATCTGTTGCCAAGAACCAAAAAATAGATGTCTAGAAACCCTAGGCTAGATTGCCTAGGTGTAGAAATCTCATTGTTGAAATCGCCATCCTCCTAGCACAAGTGCTTACTCACTTATGCTAACTCCATAATGTCACAATCTCCTCCTCTCCTTTTATAGGAGTCTAATGTGAGATTAGAATCTCTTAGCTTACTCTAAGGATCCCTCCACTAAACTCAACATTAAATTAGAATATTAAATTTCTTTTGTGTGGGTATGCTTTATATTATTTATAAGTATTCATGAAAAGTAGGCTTAACATTACAATGCAATTAACATTATGAATACATTTGATTGTATTTAAACTAATAATCTACTTTTTTTTCTTTCTTTCAGGTGAAGAACAAAGATTGGAGGAAAGAGATTATATAGAAAAGGAGGAAAGACAGTTATAATTTTTGTTTTTTTATTTTTATCTATTTGTTTTTGCTTTGTCTTATAGACATTAAGCATGGCCATGCTTTGTTTTGTTTTTTATGTTAATATTTTTTCAACTATTCCAATTATTTATTTTTTATTTTATTTTCTAGTTTGGTTTGTTGGAGAGAAAAGGAAGGTGATATGCAGTGAGAAGAAAGGAGATGATATTGGTTGTTGTTACATGAAGAAAGGTGAAGTATGTAAGTTTCATTCATCATTTTATTTGTTTATTATTTAAATTGTTATATGATTTATTGATGATCTCTTTGCCAGCTCTATTAATTTGCTCTTTGTAGCGAGTCAGTGCAACTTTAGTACACAGGTTGAGGGATGAAGAAATGTTGAACAATACAAACAACAAGAGATGCAAATGCGGAGAAGAGGATGGGTGAGTTGTATTTATTTCTTGCAAGATAATTTGATTCCATAACTAGATGAAATATTTCTTTCCTTAAATAAAGGTAAATCATCACATCCCATTCATTGTCTTTTGGTTTAAATCCTTCTATGGTTGAAGATTGCATATCAGTGGGGATGGCTAATGGCGTGGTGCTATTTATGGTTAATGCATCATTTTATTTTATTTCTACTATTGTTTATTCATGCTCTCATATTAATTTCTATTAATGTGGTTTATGGAGTGAGTAATTGTTGTTGTAGAGTCTAAGAAGGCGATTGGTGATTATACATAGATATTACAGACAAAAAGAGATTCAAATATAGAGAAGACAATGGGTAAGTCGTTATTTTATCCTACAAAATATTATTATCATTTTTCAACGATATATTATCATTTTACCCAACCATATATTGTTTTCTTGCACAATGATTTTTGGTTTTGGAATTGTTCCCACGTATTATCATATACTTGATGGGTTTCAAATTCAACTTTATCTATAATTTTGATAATATTTTTTTTTTGGCTGATATCTTTATAATGTTCGGGGCTTATTCTTCATTGTTGTTGCAAAAAATGTGTTGGAAATTTTATGTCGATGTTAGCCATCATCCAACATTCTCTTGATTGATCATTTTTTTATGTTTCCAAATGCCATGCGGGTATGTTTGCAGGTGCTCTATTCCTTGCTATTAGTATATTGTTGTTCATTCCCATGTTATTATTACTATAGCTTTTGTAATTTGGGTTGTTGACAGAAAAGTACATTGATTTGCATAGAGAACAAAGATATGGGATGGGATTATTGTTCCTTAAATAAAGGTAAAACATCACATCCCATCCACAGTCTTTAAGTTTAAATCCTTCTATGGTTGATGATTCCATACAAGTGGGTTATGGGCAATGTGGTGGTTCTATGTATGGATAATGCATCATTTTATTTATATTTTATTTTTTTTCTTGTATGGTTTATTCATGGTCTCATATTCAATTTTATAAATTTGGTTTATGGAGTGAGTAATTGTTGTCATACAGTATAAGATGGCGACTAGTGATAATATATAGATAATGCAAACTTAAATAGATGAAAATATAGAGAAGACGATGGGTGAGTCATTATTTTATCCTACAAAATAATATTTGTGTTTTACCCAATGATATATTGGTTTCTTGCACAATGATTTTTCCTTTTGGAATTGTTTCCATGTATTATCATATAGTTGATGGGTTTGGAAATCAACCTTATCTATAATTTTGATAATATTTTGTTTGTGTTGATATCTTTATAATGTATGGGGCTTATTCTTCATGGTTGGTGCAGCAAAAGTGTTGGCAAGTTTATGTTGATGTTCGTCATCATCCAACATTATCATGCTTGATCATTTTGGATGGTTCCAAATGCCACCCATGTATATTTGCAGGTGCTCTACTCCTTGCTATCAATTTATTGTTTTTCATTCCATTGCTATTATTATTATAGCTATGTATCTGGTGCAAACTGATGTCTCTCCATCCTTATAGAACATATAATATGGGAGGTAAGCTTTCTAATATTTATAAGTATAAATGAAAATATGCTTAACATTAGAATGCAAAAACATTATTGATACATTTTATTGTATTTAAACTAATAATCTTGATTTTTTTCTTTCTTTCAAGCGAAGGATGAAGATTGGAGGAAAGACATAATACAGAAAAGGAGAAAAGACACTATGCATGGCCATGCTTTGTTTTGTTTTTTGAGTTAATATTTTTTGAGTTGTTTTTATTTTGTATATTTTATTATCTTATTTGGTTTGGTTTTGGTTTGGTTTGTTGGAGAGAAAAGGAAGGTGACATGCAGTGAGAAGAAAGGAGATGTGATTCATTGTTGTTACATGAAGAAAGGTGAATAATCCCAAAGGAGTTGGGGATGATCATGATCGAGTAAGTATTTAATTTTCATTCATCATTTTATTTGTTTATTATTTAAATTGTTATTGGTTTATTGATGATCTCTTTTCCAAGTCTATTAATTTTCTCTTTATAGCAAGTCACTAAAACTTCAGAGTCTACAAAGGTTGAGTGATGAAGAAACGTTGATCAATACAAATAAAAAGAGATGCAAATGTGGAGAAGAGGATGTGTGAGTTGTGTTTATTTCTTGAAAGATAATTTGATTTCTTCACTGGATAACAGATTTCTTTTCTTAAATAAAGGTAAATCATTATATCCCATCTATAGACTTTTGGTTTAAATCATTCTATGGTTTATGATTCTATATCATTGGGAATGGCCAATGGCATGATGGTATTTATGGTTAATGCATCATTTTATTTATATTCTATTTTATTTCTTGTAAGGTTTATTCATGGTCCCATATTCAATTCTATTAATTTGGTTTGTGGAGTGAGTAATTGTGGTTGTAGAGTCTAAGAAGGCGACTAGTGATGATACACAGATATTTCAAACATAAAGAAGATAATGGGTAAGTCGTTATTTTATTGTACAAATTCATATTATTGTTTTCCAATGATATATTATAGTTTTACCCAATGATATATTGGTTTCTTGCACAATGATATTTCATTTTTGGAATTTTTCCCATGTATTATCATATAGTTGATGGGTTTGAATTTCAATTTTATCTTAATTCTGATAAGATTTTGTTTGGGTTGATATATTTATAATGTATTGGGATTATTCTCCAAATGCCACCCATATATAATTGCAAGCGCTCTAGTCCTTGCTATCAGTATATTGTTGTTCATTCCATTGCTATTATTATTATAGCTATGTATTTGTTGCAAAGTGATGTATTAGAATGCAATAACATTATTAGTACATTTTATTGTATTTAGACTAATAATCTTCATTTTTTTCTTTCTTTCAGGTGAAGAATGAAGATTGGAGGAAAGAATTATATAGAAAAGGAGAAAGACGTTTATAGATTTTATTTTATTTTATTTTTATTTATTTTTTTATCTATTTGTTTTTGCTTTGTTTTACAGACATTAAGCATGGCCATGCTTTGTTTTAATTTTTGTATTAAATTTTTTTCAACGGTTTTTATTTTTTATTTTTTATTATCTTTTGTGGTTCATGGTTTTGGTTCGATTTGTTGGAGAGAAAAGGAAGGTGATGTGCAATGAGAAGAAAGGAGATGATATTGGTTGTTGTTACATTAAGAAAGGTGAATAATCCCAAAGCAAAAGGGGACATTCAAGTCCGTGTATGTATGTAAGTTTCATTCATCATTTTATTTGTTTATTATTTAAATTGGTATGTGGTTTATTGATGATCTCTTTGCTAACTCAAGTAATTTTCTCTTTGTAGCGAGTCATTACAAATTTAGAGTCTACAAAGTTTGAGTGAGGAAGAAATGTGGAACAATACCAACAACAAGAGATGCAAATGCTCAAAAGAGGATGGGTGAATTGTGTTCATTTCTTGCAGGAGAATTTGATTCCATAACTTGATGAAATATTTCTTTCCTTAAATAAAGGTAAATCATCACATCCCATCATAGCCTTTTGGTTTATATCCTTCTATGGTTCATGATTCCTTATCAGTGGGGATGGCCAAAGGCTTGGTGCTATGTATGGTTAATGCATCATTTTATTTCGTGTATGGTTTATTCATGGTCTCATATTCATTTCCATCAATTTAATTTATGGAGTGAGTAGTTCTTGTTGTAGAGTCTCGAAAGGCGACTAATGATGATACAAAGATATTGCAAACATAAAGAGATGAAAATATAAAGAAGATAATGGGTGAGTCATTTTCTTACAAAATAACATTATCGTTTTCTAGTGCTATATTATTTTCTTACCCAATGATATATTGATTTCTTGCACAATGATTTTTCCGTTTGGAATTGTTCCCATGTATTATCATATAGTTGATGGGTTTGAAATTCAACTTGATCTATAATTTTGATAGGATTTTGTTTGGCTTGATATATTTATAATGTTCATCATCCTGTCAATTTTCGCTTGCAATTCTATGTGAATAATTTCATATCTGAAAAATTACTTTCTAGTGATCAAACAGTAAACTCTAGTCGTTATCATTGAACAATTTTACATTGAAATTATGACAAAAAATTACAGCAGTAGAAAACAACAAGATCAAAGATAAATCATCTTCACACTTGAGATACAAAATTTTTGTTTTCTGTAAATTGTCAAATTCAGAAATGTTTGAAGGCAAAATCAGCGTTTCCAACTTACACAATTTCTCCAAAACTGAGGACAAAACTAGTCCTCTGAAAAACACCAAAATTCAGTAAATTTCTGGAATCACTAATCACTAGCAAACCTGTCGATTTCACCCTTTTGTACTACTGACGTCATGTTGTTGTACGAACCTATTCATATTGTTTGTCACATGTGTGGCATGTTGTATCTGTTTTCATGTGTGGTCTGCTCAGGCTGTACCACTTGTGCGGCTTGTTGTACTGACTTGTGCGGTCCACATGTGTGGTCTGTACAGTTTGTACCACACATGTGACATGTCTTTTCTCTGTTGCAACCCTTCTCTTTCACATGTTCATTCTCCCTTGCCTCGCACATGTGATCTCCTGCCAAGAACTGAAAAATAGATGTCTTGAAACCCTAGGCCAGATTGTCTAGGTGCAAAAATATCCTTGCTTAAATTTCCATTGTCCTAGCACAAGTGCTTACTCATTTATACTAACTCCATTATATCACAATCTCCTCCTCTCCTTTTGTCAGAATCTAATGTGATATTAGAATCCCTTAGCTTACTGTAAGGATCCCTCCACTAAACTCAACATTAAGTTAGAATATTAAATTTCTTTTTGTGGGTGTGAAACCCCAACACAAGCCCACAAATCCCATCCAAAACCGAGATTCCCTAGCCTCATTCCAAAGACATTTTTACCGAAAAGAAAGAGTAATATGGTGCCTACAAATATTTTTGCATGCTTGACACCATGACCTCTTGTGGGAATACCTTTCGAAGCTACAACAATAGCCACTCCCTCTTAGCGAGGGAGGTATTCTCCACCACTCCTAGCTTGTCTATGAAGTAGACAAACTTCCCCTTTACTAGGGGTTTGGTGAGAATATCTGCAATTTGCTTATTTGTGGAAATGTGATGGAGCTTCACAACTCCCTTCTGCACCCTGTCTCTGATGAAGTGGTATATAATCTCAATGTGTTTCAATCTATCATGAAACATTGGATTCTCCTAGTGTTTGATACAACTATGAATGTTGCAGTGAATCACAGTAGGCTCCAACTCCTGACCAAATAACTCTGCAAGAATCTTGCAAAGCCAAATAGCCTCACAACTCACCAAACTCACTAACATATATTCAACTTATGTTGAACTGAGTTCCATGGAATTCGGTTTCCTATTGAACCAGGAAACCACTGTTGATCCCAAGTTGAAGCATCCACCAGAAGTGCTCTTCATGTCAACTGCACTACCTGCCCAATCTGAGCCTGAATATCCATGTAGCCTCACTCCATCATCTATGACATATCTCAGACCAAATCCAATTGTACCCCGAAGGTACCTAAGCACATTTTTTCCTGCTACCCAATCTACCTGCCTCAACTCAACCATAAACTAACTAAAGGTGTTGACAGCAAAGAAAATATATTGTCTTGTGTTAACCAGGTACATCAACGACCCAATCAACTGCATGTACATTGTGGGATCCACCAAGTCTGAATCTGAAGCCCCCGGTGTATTCAGATTGGTGGTCATAGGTGTAATCATGGACTAAAAATAAAATGAAGCATCAAAGAGTCAATCACATTGACCGTCCTATACATCCATATGCTGCAAAAGGTTTGAAATTTGCATGGAGGATGGGTTCATGCTTGAACTTCTATGCAAGGGAGGAATGAAGGGGGTAGGGTAAATAGACCAAGAGAGAGGAGAGGGCATCGTTGTGGGTAGTAGAGAAGAGGATAGGTGGGTGTGGGTAAGTATGAGGCAGAGGAGGATAGGTGGGTGTGGGTAAGTATGAGGCAGAGGAGGATAGGTGGGTGTGGGTAAGTATGAGGCAGAGGAGGATAGGTGGGTGTGGGTGAATGTGGGAGAAGGGACAAGTGCAAAGGACGAGGTTTCCGTGGAGGAGGTTGTTAGGGTAGGTGGGATTGTAAACATTAGAGTTGTGGGTACCTTGATCATGGTTTAGTCTATTTCATTGAGGATTCATATTCATGTGTGAGAGGTTTTGAGCCAAGGCCTAGTGGCGACATGTTTTCCATTGGTAATTTTTCTTGTTTTTTTCCAAAGTTAATATAAAGACATACAAACAATTAATTTTAGACTCTTGTTGTATTTCCTTTTACTTATATTCTACCATATTCCTCTGATTCATCCCATGTCTCACAGTACCACATCTGCAAGAGTTACACATGTGCCCACAATGTGTCCAAATGAGAGAAGTTTTGGTTTGGTTTCAAGGCAGTCTCATGTGGAAATGGTGGTTTTGGTCTTTTTCTTTGTCATTTTCTCTTGTTTATAGTTTATCCTTCTTTTCTCTCCCCGGACGTATATGGCTTTCCCTCACCTAACAATGGTTTTCTATGGTTTTCAACAGAGGGAGAAAGTTTTTTCTTACATGCTGATTGTGATCGTAGTGCTAAAACATAGCATTGAAAGATGCTTTGGTCAGAAAGAGCACAGAAAGAGAATCGAGAAGGAAAAGGAGAGGGAGGAAGATAGAGAGTGCAAAGATCATGATAGAAATGAGGAAGTTTCAAAACAAGATAGGGGCATAGACTTGGATCCCACACAAAGTCAAAAATGCAAATCTGTTAGGAGAGTTGATGAGTTGATTTGCAAGAAAATAGAGGGAGCGGGTGGTGGAGAAGTCGTTGTAGGGAAAGATTTTTGGACTTCTTCATTTGATAAGAATCCCTTGAAAATACCAGTAGGTTGTGTTTCGATCTAGGTATAACAATCTCTCTCTCTCTGTATTTTTCGACTTTCATTGTGGTATGGTTTTGGGGGGAATCTGAAGAAGCAACCTTGAAGAAACACAATCTGGACTCTAAAAATTGTAGTGATTGAAAAAATATCTAGAATGACAACATATAGAATCTTATGTTTTCTGATTTTGCAACATGGTTTTACAGAAAACTATTGCATCTCTTGGTCGTGGTATTCTCGAGTCCAATGCCACTTATGGGGATAATATTGCTTCCATTCGACTTGGGGAATATATTTATGGTTCAATCCTTTGTGTGAGCATAAATTTTCTCCTGGCATTACAGTTGACAAGATACTAACTTGAGTCTTCTTTCACTGTGCTTATGTTGTGCTTTTTCTTGACTAGTGTATGTCTCTCATATTTTTTTATTTTGTTCTGCTCAAGGATTATTTTAATTGTTTTTTTAGCCTGGATGGTCTAATTCTTACTTTTGTGTATGTTTCATGTGTATGAATGGTTTTCTCCTTTTGACAGGTTCAAACAGTGAATCTTCATGGCAGGACCTGGAGGGATTAGCCTCATGATTTATTGAGTAGTACATGCAAGGTACAAGATTTTCAAAATGGCGAGTATGCATTTAAAATTATTTTTTTCTGGTGCTTATTTAAGAATTAAAGTACGGCATAACCTTGATATACATAGAGAATGCACTTGTTTCGGGGGTTCTTAAATTTACACTTGACCTTTTTAAATTGACATATGTTATTTAAGCATGCAACGTGTTGCCTCTGCATTGAGTTCCTTTGTATATTTTAGACTTCTTAAGGTAGATAATTCTTGTTGTGTAATGGACCTTTTAAGTTAGTTGTCAATGAAGCTTCATGTTCCTATTTCTCAGGTATCTTTGTAAAAGGAAATATGAATCAACTTTTCACTCTAGTGATCTAGAGTGGGCTTACCTTGAAGAGTTTTTCAGAATGATGTGTCGTTATATTTTCTGTTATTTGACAACTAAGCAATATGAGGTTGTTACACTAAAAATATGCATCAATGACATCTTCAAATATACATAGCATCCTTAAGGGGTTTTTTGGACGGATTTATGTATTGGATAAGTTTGTAGCATTCTTATGCCCATTGTTGAGCAATAGATACCTTTTCGTTGGAGGTCATTCCATTGATAGAACCCTTGAAGTGGTAGAGAAAACATGGGGTTATGTTTTCTTCTACTTGGTACATAATGTTTTGTTGTTTGAGGGTTCTTTTTTAAAGTCCAGTATGGAGACTCCTCGTGTCGAGCAGAAGAGAACCTATTTCCGGTGTCGAGCAGAAAGCAACCCTACAACTTATTGTAGAGTACACTCATAAAATTCTCAAGGTTATGGTGCGTAGTTGTAATAATTTCCATTATCTTAAAACATTATGCTTTGTAGGATGTCACAATAATCTTGTGGTTACATGAGCCATTTTACAGCTTTAATGAGTTGCGAAGGATATATGTTCACAGACTTGTTATATGATATGACATACCTGATGCTATATTATTTGGAAGCAAGATTTTCTATTCAGTTTTCCTCATTAGTGATATCATACTTATATCATTGATGGATTCACCATCTTGACATTCCTCCCAGAATAGCTTTTTGTTTTTATTTTTTTCACACATTTTCCTTGTCTTTTGGAAAGCTTTATGCCATGCCCAATTTTGATTTTTCTTTTAATCATATTGCTAGTTCGTGATGACTTTTGAATGATTACAAATGACAAATCTATTTTCGCAAATTGAATGTAAAACTCGAGAGCATTTCTTTCAAGGAAAATAGAACATAAAGTAAATATTTCATTTCCAAGTACAAAAGTGGAAAACACATTTACATTTTTGTAGATAACCCATGGCGATTGGTGAGAGCACTATGTTTGAGTTGCTTCATGTAAATCACTTGATGTCATTGATACTATGTTCTATTGTGAGGATTATCATATATTGAAGATCTAGATCTACATGTGTTTAGAAAAAAGGAAAGAAGATAGATTAACAAAGTTTATCATATGTTGAAGATATACATGTGTTTAGAGAAAAGGAAAGAAGATAGATTAACTAAATTACATGTAAAAAGTAAAATCTTCATTTAAAAAAAAGTTTTAAATGAGAAAGCTATTAAAGCCATGTAATGTGGCATGTACACTACTCAAATCAAGTGTAGAGAAAAATATCATAAATTTCTATAAATATCATAAATTTCTATATTATAACTTAAAAAAGTGAATAATGAATTCTCAAGAATATGATCTAAGTCATTCATTAAACTTCATAAGAAAGAGCACTCATTAGTTGATGGATCTACTTCTAGATCGGAACATTGATAATTGAAAAAAAATATTAACTTGAAATTTGGGCTCCAAATATATAAGTGATAATGAAAAAATGTAAACATGCCACCATCTGAACTACCACCCCTCTGAGTAAATGCATAAGGTTGTATTATATGGATGATAGGGAAAAGTGAGAGATGGAAAATTTGTTATTCATGTCTTTAGAGAAAAGGCATGACATGGGGCATGTAAAAACAAAGGAGAAGTTCAAAAAAATTGGGTTCCAACATCATACGTAGAGTATCAAGGTTTATATCATTACATACATAGTACCAATGTTGGATCATGTTCGATGTTGCTATCAATCTTTAGGAATAAGGAACAATAAAACCATCTCTAGAAAGAAAGCATCTGTAGAGAGAAAGAGATGAAATTGTTGGCAACTTTCATAAAATTATGTCAAAAATTTGCAATAATACTTATAAATAAACATAAATAAAAACAAAACAATATAAAGAAAGAGTAAAATAAAAACTATAAAAGTAAAGAAGAAAGAAAATGAACAAAGAAAAGGGTAAATAAATTTAAATAATAAAAATTATGAAAAAACAAATAACAATATAATAATTCCAAATAAAATAATAATAATAATAATTAAGAGGAAAAAAATACCATGATCCAAAGAAATTTAACAATAAAAATTATAAAAACAACAAATAATATAATAATAATAATAAACTCAAATAAGGAAACAATATAAACACCATAATTAAAAACATGAGTGTGTCAATTGGGTTTAGCTAGAGGGGTTGAGAGTAGTGATTGTTATCCTGCCCACCCAAGCTCAATTCTTGGAAGTGACATGTTGAGCTCTTAGTGAGTATGTTGTTGAGTGACCTTGTGCTCTAACGTGATATTAAAATCCATAATATACATGAACAATAATATATATATATATATATATATATATATATATATATATATATATATATATATATAT
>ML806661.1:219424-245921 GCA_009831015.1 Picea engelmannii
GTTTCAGCATGATTTAGGGTTTTGGAAAGCTATAAAGGAAGGGTCAGTGACCTAATTCATCATTATGCAGATTATGACTTGTCATTGAGGAGAAGAGGCGCATCTCAGGAGAGATAGTTTAGTGTATTCCAGGAGGAAGACACCAGTTGGCTGATTTCAGTGTTGAAAGACACACCCTAGTCACCGGGAAGATCATCCAGGTCTTCCATCATTCTTCATTGATTCCACAGTGCTCCCATATTCGGGGTATTATCTTTTAGTTACTTATTTGTATTCCGGCTAAGATCCTTTTGTCTTTTGATCTAGCCGAGTGTTGTTATTTTATTCAGTCGCAGTTGCTTATTTGTATTCCAGCTAAGATCCTTTGTCTGGTGATCTAGTCGAGTATTGTCAGTTTATTCAGCCGCATTCGGCCATTTTGTAATCCACAGAGATATCATAATAAAAACTTTGCAGTCCTTTGTCATGTTTATTATTTGTATGTTGTAAACCTTTGATCCTACACACACATTAGAAATGTTTCCTAGACTAGCCAAGTCAGGAACATTACAGGTAAAGAGTGGAGACACTTGGCGAGCTGAGAGTGAAGACACTTGGCGGGATGGTAGTAGAGCCACCTGGCGAGCTGAGAGTGGAGACACTTGGCGGGTTGGTAGTGGAGCCACTTGGTGAGCTGAGAGTGGAGACACTTGACTAGCTGCTAGTGGAGCCACTTGGCGGGCTGAGAGTGGAGACACTTGGCGGAGTGCCAGTGGGGCCACTTGGTGAGCAGAAAGTGGAGACACTTGGTGGCCAACCAGTCGAGCCACTTGGCGGCCTGCCATGGAACACTTGGTAGGACAGAGTGGAGACACTTGGTGGGCATAGAGTGGAGACACTTGGCGGGCTGCGAGTGGAGACACTTGGTGGACTGGCAGTGGAGCCACTTGGTGGGCAGAGAGTGGACTCACTTGGCAGGCAGAATTGGAGACACTTGGCGGGCTTCCAGTGGAGACACTTGGAGGAGAGAGAGTGGAGACACTTGGTGACTGGTAGTGGAGCCACTTGGCGGGCTAAGAGTGGAGACACTTGCCGAGCTAGCAATGGAGCCACTTGGCAGGCTAGCAATGGAGCCACTTGGCGAGCTCAGAGTGGAGACACTTGGTTCGCTGGAAGTGGGGCCACTTGGCAGGCTGAGAGTGCAAACACTTGGCGGGCTACCATGGTGCCACTTGGCGGGCTGCGAATGGTGCCACTTGGCAGGCAGAAAGTGGAGACACTTGACGGCCTACCAGTCGAGACACTTGGTGGCCTGCCAGTTGAGACACTTGTCGAACATAGAGTGGCACCACTTGGCGAGCAGAGAGTGGAGCCACTTGGTGACCTACCACTAGAAAACTTAGTGGGCACGGAGTGGAGACACTTGGAGGTCAGAGAGTGGAAACACTTGGCGGCCTACCAGTGGAGACACTTGGTGGTCAAAGAGTGGAAACACTTGGCGTCCTGCCATGGAGACACTTGGCGGGCAGAGAGTGGAGGCACTTGGTGGCCTGCCAGTGGAGTCACTTGGCAGGCATAGAGTGGGGACACTTGGCGAACATAGAGTGGACACACTTGGCGGGTAGAGAGTGGAGCCACTTGGGGGCCTTCCAGTGGAGACACTTGGTGGCCTTCTAGTGGAGACACTTGGTGGGCATAGAGTGGAAACACTTGGCGAGCACAGAATGGAGACACTTGGCGTTCAAAGAGTGAGACACTTGGCGGGCAGGAGTGGAGCCACTTGGCAGACAGAGAATGGAGACACTTGGTGATTAGAGAGTGAAGACACTTGGAAGTCAAAGAGTGGAGACACTTGGCGGGTAGGGAGTGGAGCCACTTGGCGAGCAGAGAGTGAAGAAACTTGGTGGGCTTCCAGTGGAGCCACTTTGCTGGCAGGAGTGGTGACACTTGGCGGGCATAGAGTGGCAACACTTGGAGGGCTGCCAGTGGAGCCACTTGGAGGGCAAAGAATGGAGACAGTGGGCGTTACCTACATGTATGTATTTCTGCACATTGGCGAACCAAGTATCGAATTCTGTCGGCAACCAAATAGTAACAGCATGCGGGCGGAGGGATAGTGGTTTTTGAATTCAACAAATCTTGGGGACACTTCAAGTACAGAGGTATGCGTATGGCCCGGAACAGAATACGATAGGTAACAGTTTCATCAATTTTGTTATTGGCCGGCAGTAACTGAATATATAGACGAACTCAAGCTCAGATCACTGCCCTTCCCGTTAGGCATTCTATGGTGCGACTTGGCAGCAAGCCACTATGCGGCCACATTGCAAGGGGTCACCAGCCCTATTATTTGAAATCCCAGCTTGGCCTCACCTTCACCCATTTGTTTTATCACGCTATTGGGATTCAAGCTTTAATGTTCCTACTGGTTTTATCTTGTTACTTCAATAGTGGTTGTGCAGGGAAATGAGATAAGCATTCGAAGCACGCAATTTCGGGCGGGCAAGGTATGAAATTAAGTGAATCATTCAACAATGGAAAAGGAGGATAGATTTCACGTAGTGAATAACAATACCGTTGCGTTCTTCTTTTGAAGAGAAGGATAATCACAAAGGAACGATAAAATGGTTTGGATGAAACTGAATTACTTGATCTGGCTGAGTAGTCAGAAAGGGTTGGAAGGGTTGTAACTGAAATCAGATGACAGAGAATTCGATTGGAGGGAAATCGCCGGATCATGGTGGATATTAAAGTAGTCTGGAATTGAACGGTAATGCTAATTCTGATAAAGATAACCTTAATCCATTGGAATCCTATTACTCTGCACGGTCCGCATGTTTATCCCACGCACTCAACACTAACTTCCTATTCTACAACCACAAACAAAATAAATGTTGATGATATTAAGTCCAGTTTATTTAAATAAGGGTGACATGCTGTATATGATTTTACATCTTTTCTCTTTATCAAATTCAGTAAAATCTTACATGTAATGTAATGATATGTAAAATAATTATAATTTTAAAATAACTCACTGACTTGGTCGTTATCTCTTGACCTAAGTAGCTTAGTTGGCATCTAACTTTGGATTTACCTCTCTTTGTCAAACTAGGATAAAACCCTCTTTATCACAACCAAACATATTTCCAAATTGGGGCTGATCTCAAGAGCAAGCAAATATGACACTAAATCTAACAATCTCCAGAAAAGTTTATTTCCAACAAGTTAAATCTTTAAGTTGATAATTTTTTTAAATAATCCCCAGTCCTATTATGGTGCCATGTGGCATTGCTATGGTGTATTGAAAATCAATATCTAATAATGTAATGAAATCTCAAGGGAAAGTCTTAGAGTGTTTCAAGACCTTTGGAACAAGTGAGCTTGTTCCAAATGTGGTTTGCAACACTATTTAAGTTTTCTACTAAAAAAATTTTGAAGTAATTTGCCATATTCATTTATTAACAAATTCCACCAAATATTTTAAATATTTTTCTTGAAATAATTTATTTTATGCATTGTTGTGAATACTTTCTCCACAACAAATAGGAGATCATATATTATTTTTTGTAGGCTCAGATCCTATGCAGCAAGCTTTTAATGTCATCTTATTCAAAGGAATTTGAATGATTAGTTAAGATTATAAAGGGAGATATATTTTGTTCCAAAAGGCAACTAGGGTGAGGCAAGAGTACAAGATGGATTGAGGACATAATTATGTCGCATTAAATAAGGTATAGACACACTCTAAGGATTTCAACGAGCCTTCAATATAACACACACAAGCTTAACTATACAAATTAATATTTTCATGCACTAACTGTTACTCCTGCTTGAACCTTAGAGGAGCATGTTAAAGCTTGGTTTGAATTTTTTCTTAGCATATAAGGCCCTACAACTCATTTAAGGACCTACATATCTAGTATATGATTATTAGCACAACCACACATTCAATAAAAAAAGAAGGCACTAATCATTGTGTAGTACATATTTCATGCAGATCTTCTAAATACCCAAGTGAAAACAATGAATTTATATAAAAACACATGTACCCGAAGGCATGAAACAAATTATTAAATTTTTAACCATCAATCAAGGAGAAATTGTATGTCTGGAAATTCCTTGTTCACCAAGGAACTTTTAAGAAGATATCAAATTGTTGCTCTCTAGAAGAAGTAATGAACAAATCAATCCCAATGGTGAAAGGAAATAAATTAATATTTTAGAAACACAAATTCCCAAAGGAGTTGGATCCAATGGTGGAAAGCATGGAGATTTTCACCGTTGGGCAAGGTTTAATTCCCATGAGGGTCACCTTGAGGTAGTGGTCGAACATTTGGTTGCACCCACAGATATCCTATTGAAAATGGTATCATGTCATGTGCACACATAAGTGGATCAAATCCCACCCCCATGTCCTTCAAATTTTTTAACACGTGTCCAATCACACACTCTTCAAGGCACTTTGCCTCCGACATTAATCCCCGATGATGAGACACTACACAACCCTTTCCCATGCATGTTGTAGAGGTTTTGGAAGTGAACAAAGGTTCAAATGATGGTGCAGGTACATCGAAAGCTTCAATTTCCATTTCCGACAATGAATTACCCACACAAAATGTTGATTTAGGGTATCTGAATGGACAATTCTCTTGATTTCAATCCCACATGAGTGTGAGTTTGGTGTTGTTGTTCTCTAGAGAGTTCGGTTTTGTTTTTCCATCTTTGGTTATCTGGTGATCAAAATGTGGGTTTTGGGCTAGATTTCTCCATGGCTCCGCGAAATGAAAAGAGAGTCAAGGTTCCCTCTCACTCAGCTAAGGCTGCTTCTGAGACAAAGGTTGCAACAACTGCTTTTGTGGCCACCATTGATCCTTCCTTACCAACTTTCCTTCGCTCCATAGAAATTCATTGTCAAGGTCATTCATTCCTATTGTGAAGACAATGATGTAAATGAACAAGTGGCTCCATTCATCCATGATTTGGGCTTCAACATTGCCAGGGACGTCAATTTCTTTCACACAATAGAATTGTATTGGGATATGAAGGCATTTGTACCTCGGGCTATGCTTTCCAATGAGCCTGAGTTTAATAAATTTCCATTGTGGATTGAGGTGCTGGAGGAACAAAATATGATATTGCTCACTCTCGTTTTGTGGCTAGTCAAAAAATAGTGGGGATTGAAATCCCATTTGATGGATGTGGTTCCCCACACATTGGAGGCCTAGGATGATGAGATTTGCACCTTGGATGATGTCTCTAGCACATGAATGAGACCCGAAACCATGAAGAGTAGATGATGTCACCCTCCTATGCCCAAACACCCCTCTCTTGCAGCATGACATCACACATTTAGGAGATCATTGGGTGTATTTTGTGCACTTGGTGGTATTGTGGATTTGTGACCCCACACTTTTTCTTGATTGGGGGATGACATGGCACCTTAGGAGCATGACTTCCTAGCCTTTGGAGGTTACCTTCACATGTGCCTCCTTGGAGAATAGTCTTATGGGGTTACATTCCATTATTTTTTCATTTTTCACCATACTATATCCCTATATGAGGGAAAAAAGAGCAAAACGATTTGCTAATTAAGCATTGTAACTTTGGTTTTGACCTAAAATTAAGGATTTAATTGTAATGTGTGTTAGCACTTAAAGTCACACTTTGACTGCTAAAGTGTAAGCTCATCACCCATCAGTAGGTTTAAAATAATTTTTTATATAAAGGCGGCGAATGGATACAAAACTCAGTAAAACAATGTTAATCACAGTAAGTTCTAGATAAGATGCACCAGCAAACGAGGTTTTGAATAACTTGGATCAGGGTTTACACATTAATATGAATAGAGGGAAGAATTCAATAAGAAAGTTGAAATATATCTACCATTTACATCAAGTAATGCTAATAGATATATGAAGAAAAACCTTATGAGACAAGAACTTCTTAAATCAAAAGGAAAACTCTGATGAAATCATGAACAACATCACAACAAATCCTTCACTGTAATGGAGACACAATGAATCAATTGAAACCTTCAACATATGCAAATCAAAGGAAGACATAAATAAGATGATAAAGGGAAAATATTGATTTCTATTAGTCAAAAAGTCTCAGGTCTGGTACATAAAAACAAATATCTCTCTGTTACATTCACAATCTCAAAATATGAGTCTCATAATAATCGTTCGAACCCTCTAACTGAGCTACAATGTTTCTTTTATAGTCTAGAATGTCAATGAAAGCTTTACAATTTGAATAACCTCCTTATCCTAAGATCCATGTGCCCTTAAAGAAGCGTTGCAACAGGTGGATCACAAAAAATAACTAAATTGCTAAAAACTAGGCTAATGTTGGCAATGCCCTTAACATTTATTTATTGTTGATGAATTGTCCCTTTGGCACATTCTTCCTTTGGCAGGTGGCTTCCCAGCCTACAAATGACCCTCAGACAAGTGTCATTCGTTCATTTGACCATATGGAAGTTGTTGATTGCTTCAAAATCTCCATAACAAGAGTTCACAACACAGTTCGCAGCGTCGGGCGCTGTGAAATTTCCTATAGCTTCTCTTTTCGTTTGAAAACACCTCAAAACATTCCAAAAACAATTCCTAGTGCACCAACTTCTATAATAACATATGATCATGACATATGACTAAGAAGATAACACACCCTTAGCTGAACATGATTTATCAAACATGACCATCTTCAAAATTGCAAAATACAAAAACAAGAAACTGTCAAAATTGATATGAGTTAAGGTGTTCATCTTGTTCATTTTATGACTCTGGAGCTCCTCCTGGTGGAAGCTTTAGCTAACATATCCAGATTCATCTTTTCCATCTCCTCTTTGAAAGGTTGCAGCTCCATCTTTAGCTTTATGATTTGTGCCTGGTGAGCTATGTTATGTCTGTATAAGTTTCTGAGTTGCCTATGGAGAGGTCGAAATATTTTTTCTATAAATTTGGCTTTGTCAATAGTCCCATGATACATGTCCATGAATCCCTTAATTTTCCTCCTTGAAACCAACTCCTCCTTCTTCAGTTCATCAATTTCATCCCTTGCCTCTTTAAGTTGTTTGTTGAGCCTCTTAAAAGTATGATTGCTTTATTTTTTAGGAGTGGTGATGTCAATGATTTCAACAGGTTTCTCAGCAACTATGGATTTACCTTTCCTCTGGGTTGAAACTCCTACTACATAATTTTTCATATGGATCTCTTTCTTGGCTACTGCTCTAGTAAGAGGCCTCCTAGTTTTGACCTTGTCAGCTTCACTGGGTGAAAGAAACACCAACTTCCTTCCTCTCAAACCTATAGCTTTAGTTTAAGGAACCTCTACTGGACTAGGATATGGCATAGGTGAAGCTTCTCTTTGTAAAGACTATGAATTTCCTCCTCCCTCATGATCATTAGTTGCTTTATCACCTCTAGTATTCTTAGTGTTCTTCCTTTTCTTGGTCACTTATGAATTTATAGTCTTGTCAATATGAAGAAGGCTTTGCATTTTAGACTATGGAGTGGGAGAAACGTTTAGCTGGAAGTGTGAAGAGGTAATAAATTCTTCCCAATCCATGTTTTTCTTTCTCAATTCCTCCATCACTAGCATCTTTATAAGGCCTGAATGGAAGACACTTGTATCAACTGCTTTTGATTTGGCTTGGACACCATCAGACATTTTTCCAATACTTCTAAACAGGTAGAAAGGGAGATTCATGACATTGTTACCTGTGAAGTGTAGAAGTAGCCTTATATGGTATTGATATATTATGTTGAATCTTCCTTCACAAGTTAAGTATCTTTGAATCACTTTCAACATCTTATCAAATCCCTCCAACATATGATTTATGGGCACGCCCTTTGGCAAATTGTCTCCTTTGTATTATGGTTTGAGGAATTCCTTTGAAAAGGAAGCATTCAGGGTCATTGCCTTGAACCATCTCTCACCAGTGTTAGGTATCTCAGTTGTTGTTGAGATGGATAATTCAAACACCTCAAACTCCAATGTCCCAACCTTAGTTTTGGTCCCATCAAAATTGAGGGAAAAATCCCTAGCCACCTCTAGGTGCCCCCTCTGCATTTTCTAACAAACATTAATGCAACCTACTCTTTGGAAAACTTCCTTGATCAAGGGTTCATAATGAAAAAGTTTCATGTCGTAGGGCTATGTTCTCACAATTTCCCCTCCTTTGTGAGCCTTCATTTTTTGTGGGGTATCCATTAATGTTGACTGTAGAAAAACCTTGCCACGAGATTTAATGATGGTTAAAGATGGAACATGGAAAACAAAGGGTTAGGGTTTTAATGGATAAGCTTTCCCAATAGGCTAGTTCTGTGTTTCTCAACTCATTTGACCTCCAAGAACAGGACAAGGTATCTTTCAATCAAGAAGTTGAATGGAAAGATTATTAAAAAATACCATGAAGGATATCATAACAGAACTTTACAGAACATGTATTTTCAACCTCAAACTTGTTCACAACCTTACTATTCTTTTGAAAAACTCAGGTTGACTTCCACAGGTGGCTAATTTCACAATGCAGACTGAATAGGAATGTAATTGAATGGTTGATCTTGCAGGAGACAGGTTTGTAAAATTTGTTGGAACAAAGGGTTTGTAGCGCCAAGCTTGTTGTCCAGAGTTTGCAACGCCAAAACAGGGTTTTGCAGCACTTAGGAAAAGTAAGCAAAGCAGGCGAAATGGATGGTGTGAAAAGGTGGACTAAAACCAGGGATGCATTAATATTAATGTAAATTTCATAGTATAACACAGGGGTTTGGGAACTTGACAACAAAAAAATAAGACAGATTGTAGTGCCTGTCACTAGTTCACAATGCCCACAAGGAAAAATAGCTAATAAACCCTTTCTTGTCCTTCAAATAGGGAGAAAATACTCATGGAGTACCTAATAACCTTGAATTTGAAGATGGTATCTTTGAGGTTGAACAAAACCTCCAAATCATTTTATTCAAATGAGAATGATAACACAATTTACAATAACAAGCAATCAACCCAAGCTCCAACTAGCTTGCACAATGGGATGATGCCTCAATACATAGCAATGGGTGAAGAGTTTCCCAAGGAGGAGGGCACACCACTTGGAGAATAGGGGTGCACCACTTGGATGGATAACCAATGACAAGTGTGGAGAGTGTGGCTGCCACCTCTCCCACATCCCAATTAACTCACCACTTGTAAGCTTGAGTGGGTATAGGTGCGCCACCTCTCAAGAGGTTGGATACCCCTCTTGGTGACTTAGCACATTTCCATAAGACTTTAGGAGTATTTTTAGCATGATAATATACATTAGACACTAGGGTTAGATCCATTCTAAGTCCTAACCATGAGTATATATTTCAGCTCTAAAGAATTGAGTGAAAAAACTCATAAATTATAAATTTCCTTAAAACAACAAATTATAATTAATAAGTAAAAAAAACACTCTAGAGTAACAACTCATGCCTAAGTCGAAGGTGGCTAAGACCTTTTACAAGTTCATCATGCAACATCTCTTATTACAATTTTCATGGAAAATGTGAAAAAGTTGGTCTTATTGACCGACTGAACTTCTGAACTCTGAATTTTGAACAATCAATGTTCAATATTTGGCGGCTCGCTGGAAATCCATCCAAGTGAAACTTTTATGGATAACAATGACCATTACACCACTTCAAGATACACATGTTAAAATTTGATGTGTGATACATGGCACTAATAGCATTGTTTCCCTGAAAAGAAGTTAATTTCTCAACAACTTTGTCAGGAATAGCAGCGGGATAACCTTGAGTAGAAGTAAAATTACAGGGATGCAATGGATCACCCATAGTTGAGGTAGGATTAGTTGTTACAGGATTATTATGTGCAAACAAGAATTGAATATCAGAGATTTCTTCTTCTTCAAAACTTTCAAGTAGCCTACAAGGAACTAGTCTGTTTAGTCTCCTCCTATACACCCTTTCAGGTTCAAGAAGGGAATAAACCAACCCTTGTGGGTTCCTCTTGGTAGGATACCTCAAAGAATTATTCAATGGATTCACCACTTGGATATTAATCAATATCAAATAACACAACCCAAGTTAAAAATTTTAGGGAAAAATTTATTAATTAGTTTTTAAAGAATAAATTAGAGTTGTCGATTAACCAAGGATAAGAGACTTATCCCCGGAAACAACGCCAAAAATGTTGTCATCCTTATACACACCTACTAATGTGGAGAAGTCTCCAACCCACTTGGTGTGTCCTTAGAGGCACAATCCTAAGTCTAGACCCACTGTCACCTTGATCTAGGCCTCTTCCGTCTAGGCTCACTCCTAGGGAAGCCAAGGGGGGTAGACCCTACTTACTATGTTTGGTTTTAATAAATGATCTAGGAGTTAATTTGGTTCTTTATTAGGGATACCCAAACCAATGACGAGCAAACAATGCAAATGCAATCATTTTAATGATAGGCAAACCTTTTCTTTAACATACAATAAAATAGACCAGTGCATAAGATATGCCCAAAGTTTGCTTGATGAGATGAGTAATTGAATATATATCTACAACATGAAATGAGACATAAGATATCTACAAAATAAATTAGATAGTGAAATATCTACACAATGGATTAGATGATAAAATGACTATTAGTTCTAGACAATTACTTCCAAATGAATAAAGAATACTTATARMAAAATAAAGGTGCTTTAATACATGTACATACCCACAAAGASAGAAAGTGACTTAAAACATGAAGTTKCTTGGAAATTAGAATCTCATGAAAAGTAAATTACTTGAAATATAAAKTTKCACAACTTGAAAGAGTGAGATTTCTTTGAAAATGAGTAGCTCAACTTGACRTGCAATGTTKTGAAAGTTGTGTTGGTTAATTTTGATAAGTTTTAAGTCTCTCTTTGATTAAGGGGATTAAAAATGTGTAAGATACAAACCTAGACTATGTGACTACCCCAAAAYGTTATCCCCTMAACCAAAAGGAATTKTYGGGTGCTCAAGAAGAAGGACAAGCAAGGTCATTCCCTAGCTCCACGGGTCAACCCCRAATGCTTGGACGCTCAAGCAAGGAGGACACATAGTGCCATGAAGCYRTCCCCRACTTACACACCTTGTAGCCTCCCAAATCACCTTTTTTGGTGGTTGAAGCAATAAAAKTTTGGGTGCCTAATTAAACTAACCTCCCAATCCTTTTCCCTTTATTGTCACCCATAATCCAAAAAGTGGAAAGGGGAGAGAATACRRGGCARAGATGGAGTACACATATGATTACTTTTRCAATAATTTAAATGACTTGAAAGCAAAAGCAACCCCACAACAATGGCACRAGTGGAGGACTAGCCTACCATTTTGGCCAAGGTGGGTGCAATAAAAGAATTTAAATGACAATAAATCAAATMAATCCCACAACAATGRCACAAGAGGAGGACAAGCCTACYGTTTTGRYCARGGTGGGTGTAATAAAARAATTAAAATTACTTAGAAATTTAAAGAGACACCCCACAACAATGGCACAAGTGGAGRACTACCCTACCRTTTTGKCCAAGGTGGGTGTAATAAAATAAATGMAAGAAAAATAAATCTAACTCTAGCCTTCAYGATTTTGCAAGGATGGCTTAGGCCAATCTCTTTGCAAGGTGTGGGAAATATTTCCTAAATTATTAMAATATCATAWTTTTATCTTTCTTTGAGAGAAGGCAAGCCCAAGAGACTCTCTTGGGTTGCTTACAATGMTTTAGAAGAGGAATATGAAGAGGGATTTGATATCCCAACTTTAGAATGTCTTTGGAGTGCCTTGGGGGCTCAAAACAAGTAGCACCTCCTCYTTGTTGATGAAAATCTGCATAAAAATCARCAAAGTATATTTGCTAGAAGATGCTACAAACACCAAAGATCTTGTTAACTTTTATTAGCCCAATGAAACATAAATTTAAGTAGAGAAATATGAAAATATAAGTGAGTTTTAAATGACCATTCTAGAGAAAATAAGTTCTTATGAAAGAAAGGAAAATGGTGGATACAAGAGGAAGAAAACAATGGAAACTCTGGTTGATTGAATGAGTGAGTTTCCCACTCTGAAAATCACTCCTCCAATCCTCTAGTGACCTACAAACATGTATATATATTTCTACACAAGACACAAGGAGGTGAGAGAATCTAAAAATCATGAAAAATACTTTGCAAACTTGGAAGAAACTACCACAAAATTAATAGTAATACTACCACTAATTGTTCCCAAGCAAAATAATTTGCTTGGGTCTCCAAGTTAATCTAGTGAATACAAGAAAATACAAGAAATAAAATTCATAATATCACCTCACAAGAACACCATGAAGAGCATCAAGAATACTCACAATGCACACAATAGATCCCACAAAGCTTCCTTTATTATCCACAAAATGTTGCTACAAAACTTGTAGCAAGATTTACAATGAGAACATGAGAGAGAGAGAGAGAGAAAAGAATGGGGAAAATTTTGGCATAATAGACTTTCTCTAAGAATTGATGATGAAAAGAGGAGGAGAGGATTTCTTTTATAGATAAGGAAGAGGAGAAACCCCACTTGGATGAGTTCCAAGTGCCATCCATCCAAGGGGGGAGTGTCTCTTCAAGGGGGCACACTTTTAGGGTTAGTGAGGTGAGTGGGGAAAGGGGAAAACACCTTTACTACTCATCAAAAGGGTAGTTAGGGTCAAAGGGGTGTATACCCAAAGTTTTGGGGGGGCTCTTGCATTATTTTTAATTTTCCATGAGTGCATGAGCAAGGGGGGCACCCCTCGTCTTAGGAAATGGTCATCTTGGGTTGTTGGCTTACCAAGGGGGTGTTTTTCTAAGTGGAAAATCACTTTCCCAACTTAGGAAAAACATTAGGAATCCTTTTCCCACTCTCTCTCATGATTTTAGTGACTTTTACAAAATTGGATATCAGTGAGTGCTTGTTCTCCAAGACTTTCAAGTAGCCTTCTAGGGGCAAGGCAATTTAACCTCCTCCTATAAACCTTTTTAGGTTCATGAAAATAATAAATCACTCCTTGTGAAGTGCTCCTAGTAGTATACTTGACATATTTTTTCAATGAAGAGAAGTCTCAATAAAGCTAAACGTATGTTGGATCGACGAAAAGCAAAGGGCTTAGATACTATATTCGGAGTCGCCACTTGAAGAGAAAACAAACAAAAACAACCAATCCAAGTTAAAAAAATTTAGAGACTAAATTTTATTACTTAGCTCTTAAAAAATAAATTAGTTATGTCGTTTAGACCAAGGATAAAATAATTATCCCTGACAACGGTGCCAAAGATGTTTTTTTCCTTATACACACTTGCAAACGTGAGCTAAGTCCAACTCACTTAGTGTGTCCTTGGAGGCACAATACCTAGGTTCAAATCCCACTGTCACATTGACTTGAACCTCTTTCGTCTAGGCTTACTCCTAGGGAAGCCAAGGGGGTAGACCCTAGTTACTATGTGAAGTTAAAAAGCTAATTTATAGGAGTTGGTTTTAATTAGTTAATGGTTTGAGGAAATCTAGCCTATATGAGAGGCAAACAATGCAAAGTGAAACTATTCAAATGCAAAGGCAAGCCCTTTTCCTAAGACAACTAAAGACTAGTGCCTAAGGTTGGGAAAGGGGTCAACTAAATTTAAAGGAGATTAGATTTTACAAAGAGTTACAACAAGACCACAAAAGAAATCCTTTACAAAGACTGCAATTAGAACTAGATACAAATATTACAAGATTAGATACAAAGATAGAAGAACTAAATACAAAGTTACAACTAAAGAATGTCTAAGAGATACAACTAAATACAAGATGTATAAATGATACAACTATGGACAAAGAGACAAGCACTAACTCAATTACTTGACTGTGCAGGAAATAAAGATTACTTCAAATGGAGATATTTCACCCACACATCAAGCCATCATACCCAACAATAGAGTGCCTCCAAAGGATGTGCAACTCTATGTGGTTGCTTCAATGGAAAACACAAATAACACAAACCCAACAATGAAGTTGCCTCCAAAGGATGCGCAACTTCAAGGGGTCAATCCAATAAACCAACAAACCACTTAAAATGAAAATTAAATGCTCAAAATAAGCCTCCAAGGGCAAGGGCGCAACTCTAAAAATCACTTAATTAATCATCCACAACACTAAAATGAGCTTGCATGAAATAAATGGAAAATAGAGTGCTTGCAAGATTTAAGTGTCAACCATAAAATATATGCCAAAGTAAATGTCCCCAGGTCAAAGTGGATGTGTTAGTATTATTAAGTTCTTAAGTTAGAGAGTGAATTCTAACTAAGTGACAACCTCAAAACTCCCCCCGCTTGTACCAAATAGTTGTTGGGTGCTCAAGAAGTGAGGCAAACAAGACCCCACCCTAGCTCCATAAATCAACCCAAGGAAAGAAGTACTCTCGGAAAGGATGCCAAGCGTCATGAGATCGTCCCCGATCTAGAACCTTTCGCTACTTCCTTACAGTCCTCATTTACGTGGCAAAGTTGGGTCAGTAGTGAGTGACCTATTAAGTCTAATTATTTTTATGCCCTATGAGACTAAGGTAGATTAAGTTAGTTTGTGTGTTGAGAAAGATGTGCTTGCTAAAGTGTCAAGTGCATGAACCATAAAAAGGGAAATTGCTTGCAAGTAAAGGAAAACACTTAATCAAAGTGTAAAACTTGAAATAGCATTGTAGTACTTGAACATTAAACTTGCAATGGTTAAAATATATGTTTACCTTAAACCATGAAATTATGCCATGCCCATGATATTGCAAGAAAAGGAAAAGTACTTGTGTAAAAATGAAAATGAAGCAAAGTACTTGAACTAAATAAAGCTTGCAATGAAAAGAATATTAAGAGAGCACCATAAGATTACTATGCCTCCATGGGCCTAAACTAGTATTAAGTGGTTACTTCTACTTCCAGATCATTTTAACCATTAAAAATATGAAGAAGTAAAACCATTTATACTAGCCTTACAGTTTTTGGGGTTGGCTAGGCCAATCACACTCCAAGGTGTAGGCAAACAAGTTGAAATTAAGTGCTGAAAATAAACTAAGCTAAGATAACCACATACAATAGAACAAGGTGGAGGAAATCCTTCATTTTTTGTGCCAAAGAGGGTTGAAAGAACTTGCAATAAAATGCTGAAATAAACCTAGCCTCTCAACCTTGTCCTAATGACAAGTGGGGCAAACAAAATAATGAAAAATTGCAGAAAACAAATAACTATCCTAGCCTTACGGTTTTGGGGGTTGGTTGGGCCAAACTCACTCCAAGATGTAGGCACAACTAAAGAATTAAATTTCAGAAAATTACAATATGAGAAGTGCAAGCCCCTTTGGGATTCCCTTGGGCTTGCTTACAAATGCTAGAAAAGATGAGGAATAAGGGGGTTATGTTACCCAACAATAGGAGTCTATTCTTAAGTGTTTTGTGGCCCAAAATGGGCAGCACCTCCCCTTGTACTGGCGAGAATCTGCAAAAGCCACCAAGCAAAAGCTTGTTGGAAATGCTGCAAAAGACAACCAAAGTGAAAGAAAATTTATGCTTTTACACATAAATATTCTGCATAAAAATTTCAGCAAGATGTAAATATTTGTATGACCTACTCTAAGTGTTATACAACCCAAAAATCTAAATGTAAAGAACATAAATAACTTGCAGAAATTTTAGAGGCTCAAAATGGACGAGGAAGGCAAGTTTCCAAATCTGAAACAAGTCTTTCAAACCCTTGAAGTAACCTGCAAATACTTGTGAGAAAACTACAAGATAAGAGAAAATGGTGAGTAGATACATTAGAGGAAACAAAAGACTTTTTAAATCTAAAATCTACTCACTTAGATCCACAATAATACTATTGGAAAAGTACCCAAGAAAAATACTTTGTTTGGGAATTCTACTCTAGCTCTAAAGAATGCATACACAAATAAACACCAAGAAATATCACCTCAAATTATAGATGCACCAATAATACTCTTAACACACTATTTTTCCTCCAAATATTTATATTAACAAGTAGTAAGTTGTTGCAAATACTTGCAACAAGTTCCTCTCCAAATATGAGAGCAAGAGAATGGATGAGAGCAAGATGGAAGAGATGGGAGAGTGAGGAGAAAATTGGGTAGAGTAACAATAGAAATAGAATTGGTGAGAAATGAGGGAGATAGGTCCTTCATTTATACTTGGGGAGGCAAATTTACCCCTCTTGCATTCTTTCCAAGTGTCAACACCCAAGCAAAACTGTCAATCTCAAAGGGGGCACACTTTTAGGGTTTTGGAGAGGTGAGAGGGATGAGGGATGAGTGAGGGGGATGGTTAATCCCCTTTTATACCACCCAAAACTATTCTTAGGCACTAGGGAGAGCGCACTAGGGGTTAGAGGCGCTATCCCACTTTAATTTTTAAGTTGGGACATTGACTTCCTCAAGGGGGGCGCAACTTTCCTTGGGGAGCAAGTGAAATGCAGTGAGTGTAATAGTGAGGGGGTGTAAAAGGTTAGGAAAGGGGTTAGGATAGGATAGGATAAGGTTTAGGCATCATCTCCCACCTTTAATCTAACCATTTAGCTCAAATTTACAAAAAATGACATTTTGACTATGTCATGACTAGCAATTAAATTGTTGTTTTTTACTGACCAAGACTCCTCATGGACAAACACCTAGCAAAACTTGTCGAATTGACATGAAAATTTGTACAAGGGTGTAGGGGTCTCATTCCATTTATTTTGAGCACAAATACCCCTAGAAAAATCCCAAGGACCTAGTTTTTACATTTTTCATCAAATTTTAATTAAAATTACCCAACTTAGGCAATTTTAATAAATTAAAAAAAACCTATCTAGACTCGACGGAATTCCGCAAAACTTTCAGAGATGTCTTACATGGTCATTTACAACATTACTAGACACTAGCTACAAGAGGAACAAACTATTAGAATTCCTTTCACCACTTTGGAGGTGTTGGCCCTTGGTTATGAAAGTTAGCGAAGAGCAAGGAAGAAAAGGCAAAATGCGAACTGCATGGAAGACACGGTGATTGTTACTGGGTCGAAGTGAGCAAAAGAGCAGAAAAGGTGAAGCAAAGTAATAGAAAACAAGTCGTTGGATGAGGAGATCAAGGATGACATATCATCAAGGAAGAAGGATCATGGACAACTCAGCAAGCGGAAAAAGCCATCGTTGGATGCTTTGGAGCACCACGCGAGAAGGAAGGAAAGATAGGCTGGTGAAGCCCTGAAAACGTGGGTCAAGTTGACCTAGGGTTTTACACACCTAGGGTTTTGGTATCTAGGGTTTTGACACCTAGATTTTGGCCTAAGGTTGTCGGTGAGTGATTGTAATGTATAAATAAAGGTCAAGAGGACTTGGGTTGGGTTGTTGTTGGTGTTATGATTGTTGTTGTTGTCTTTGTCATTGTGTGATCGAGTGAGTGATATTGTGTGAGAAAGAAGTGTTGAGTATGAGAGCCTTCTATATTGTAAGATCTTCAGCTGGGTGCGAAGATCAACCCTGCAGTTGGGTGCACAGGGAGGGGAGAGATAGCGAGGAGAAGAAAGAATATCTACTATCTGAGAGCGCAGACAAGAACGGTATGCTTCATCTTAATATATTATAAGCACAGTTCTATGGACGTAGCCCTAGAGAGAGGGTGAACCACATATATTTTGTGTTGTGTGTGATTGATGTTATGTTCTTGGCCCTTTGATGTACTGTTATTGCATTAATGTGTTAGATCTGATAAGTAGTTGTGCGAAGTAGAGTTAAGCTGGTAAGAGATATATAAATGCTATGTTGTTCTAGTGCTAGATCCACTTGATATTCCCCTTGGTTGTAGACATCTCTATCCTGCAACCCCCCCATAGCTGCTTCGGGTGAGACTGCATCTGCTTCACATGTGTTACCGAAAGGACCAGTAGTTAGGGCTTGTTGGTGCGCTCTTGAAGCTGAACCCTGGGTCTGCCCCTATGCCAACAAATGGTTTTGTTACCAGGACCAGAATCTTCTTGAAGGAACGTCAAGGTGGTTCCCATCAAAGACATAAATTCAAAAGTGGATAGAGGATCAAGAAAGAGACTTTATTGAAGCCCAGAACAAGAACCCTAATCTTAGTACGGAGGATTGGTTGGAAAGATATATCTTTACTGATATCCACGAGATTTTTTTCGGAGGAATCCATCAAGAGATATATGAGTGGTTAGCTAGGTTAGCATATACCCAGTTTGAGATCAAATCTAGACCTCATGTGGTTTGGACATCAACGTTGATCAACAAGGTCAATAGAGTTGATAATGTTGTGTCATGAGCAGTAGATCACTAGTTTGATAGCACCATTGGAGGGTACATCACCAAGTTTGTTGTTGACAGAGTAGAGTCATATAGTCAAGCCGAGAGATCTTTCTTCAAAGGACCCGGAGAAAAAAATTTACATTTTCTGAAGTTGAGGATCAAGATGCTATTGCATGAGAAGAACATCTTGAAGATACAGTAGATTGGTTGGATTTGAAAAAGATAATGTTCAAGAATTCGGACAGCGATAGCGACACAGAGGTTGGACATACGCATAGTGGGAGAGCATTCAGAGAAGTTCATCTTGTGAACTTGTTTAAGCAGAACTACGGGGACGAGGATTTCTATAGTGGAGAAGAGGCAGATCTGACGGATGAAGAGCATTCATAACTTGTAAGGGAAGAGGAAGGGAAAGTTGAAGAGCCTCGTCGGGAAGAGCCAGAAACTTTAGGAACTGCGCAGACTGCTGAAGTAAGTACTATTATCCATCCTATTGATTCAGTAGCATTAAGAAATCAGAATAATCCAAGCCACCAGAGCATTCAGAGAACTGTCACCAGTAGTCCACCACATAATCAGTCAGGAACCCTAGGAAGATCTATGGCAGATTAGATGGGGCTATCTATTTTTAGGGGAGATGGATCTGAAGATCCTGATCAGCACTGGTTCCTATGTGAAGTTGTATGGAATATTAATAATGTCACCGACGAAGCTGTTAAAAGAACTCAGTTTAGTACTACCCTAAGGGATCGTGCACTGAGCTGGCACATGAAGCTTGTCCAAGGACTTTCACAGCCTAAGCCATTGAATGAGATCAAGAATGTGTTGATTTCAGAGATCAATAAACCCAAGTTGGAGTCACAATGTATTACAGAGCTAAAAGAGATCAAGCAGAAGGTAGCCGAACCTATTTGGGAATTCGATCAGAGATTCAAGACCTTAATAGGTCGATTGAATTTTCAGATCCTAGATGAGCAAAACAAAGAATGGTTTATTGATGCCCTCTTACCACACATCAGAGTTCCTCTGATGCAACAGAAGATTGCTTCACGGGTTGAGGTGCTAGAGATCGCCATGAAGTTAGAATCATCCCCTATGGGAGAATCCAGCTCAGGTATGAGTCAAATCTTGAGTCAGCTAACTAGTTTGTCTCTGCAGGTCGAAGATATGAATAAAGACAAGGGAAAAGATAAAAGAGAAGACATATGGTGTGTTAGATGCAGATCAGAGGGCCATGATAAGGAACACTATCCCCTATTTCATGAATACTTGGCCTCTGGAGCTCTGAGCCCTTTGAAGCAAGTCACCCTACCCTGGTGCGAGGTATGCAGAAATAGACATCGCCCTGGCGAGTGATATTACATGCAAAAATATGTCCAGACACCCACAAGTTTGTATTGCATGTTATGTAATTCCGTAGGGCATGATGATAGGGATTGTAGGGCTTATGACCTCATACATGAAAGGTCAAGAGACATATACAAAATTCAAGGCAAAGTACAACAAGAAGGAAACACTACGTAGTATAACTCCCTTGGGAGAGGAAAATTCAATCCTCATGGTGGATTCAAAGGATGAGGAAGAGGAGGAGGTATGGGTCAAGGCCGAGGACAGGTCTTTTGTTACAACTGTGCACAACCAGGACATTTGGCAAGGGACTGTCATAACCCTTGTACCACTTGCAGCTACTGCAACTCTTTTGAGCATGTCATCGAGGAATGTCCAATATTGCTGGCTAAACTTCAAGAGAAACAGAGACCTCAACAGAACCCGCAAGTTTACATGAAATATCCATTTTTTACATAAAAATTAAAACCCTAAATCAAGCAGAAAAGGTGACATCATTCCCTTTTAGGGAGACATTAGGCCTTTTTGGTGAAACGTTGGCCTCTAGTAGAAAAACGTTAGGCCTACCAAGGTCTCTGAACCAAGCCACACGTGCCACCTGGAACATAACTTTGTCCAAAGTGCCCATCATACATTGGGTGACGTCAAGGGTCACAGAGGTGATGTCATTGGTCTTCCAAGGCCTACATCATAGTGGGAGGGAAAGACCCCCCTAGTTCCAGGCATGTCAAGTTGTCTCTGGTGGAATGTCCTCTTATCTCTCTGGTGAAAACCTTTGATCTGTCTCTACCCCAAGCTAGGGTCTCAGCATCTGTCTAGTGGGATTTTATCCCTATGGAGATTCGAACTAATCATATCCCCATGTGTACCTGTTCGTTGGGTGTGGCCCTGCAACAACAACAAGTGCGCCCTCCATGGGATCATAAGTCACAGGAATCATAGCAATGTCAATCACATCTAATAATCAAGTTATCTAAACATGTGCATAAAATTGCCCTTTCCAAGACAAGTGCTCAAAGACGTTATGTTATTCTACAAGCCATGTTTGGAGAGGACGTCAGGAGGTCCTATTGGGATAATTCTCATTGGACATGGGTTGTTTCTAGCTGAAGAAAAATCCAAGGCATGTAAGTGGATGAGGTGGTGAGGATGTTTGAGCAATGGGTGCAATGATGGCAGGGGAATGTATGGCTTACCTGTGAGTGCCTCTGAAGAGGGTGAGTTGCACCTTGTCATGGATGCAAATTTTTCCAAGCCCATTCAATGCCTTTTATCTTTTCATCTTATTGATTTTTCTTTCAAGAGACTAGTTAGGGGGAACTTCCATGGCGTGGTGACCAGTGGTGACAATGATACCCACAAGCATTTCACAGAGATGAGAATGTTGGCTCGTGATGGGACCCCCTTTCTCTTAGCTATGCCACCAAGAGCCACTACCCTGGCGTGGTGACCAGCTAAATGGTAGTGTCATACTGCTACATTCCCATGTACCTAATAATCTAGCTCGTGATGAGAACCCCTATCCTCCAATTAGGTCTTGATTTTATTATTTTATGGGTCCCTCTTGTTTCTTGCTGAGAAGCTTTTTATTGCTTTCTCGGGGATCCCTGGGCGAAGCATAGGAAGGTTTTATTCTTTTGTCTTTTATCTTTTTCTAGCTACTTTTACCCTCTAGGCCTTTAGCCCCTTCTTCCCACAAGGTAAGGTACAATCATTTGCCAGCTTGGAAAACCTAGTGCCCGAACCAATGTAGGGGATGGATGAGAGGGAAAAATGTGAAAAGTGATAAGTATGGTGGGAATGGATGATGACCTTTCATGAACCCACCCATTGGCAACTCAAACCCTATGGGAACCAACTTGCTAGGGAATCTTTTCATTCCCCCCAGGTGTGGACAAGTGGAAAGGCATAAGATCCAAGCACACGTCATAAGTAAAAAGAATTAGATGCACATATTCAAATGTTTTGAGAATCAAAGTGACACACACCATGATATATGGACTCATTACCTCATGGAGAAAGACCCACTGATGCTAAAGGACCACATTGATGGGATGGATGTTTTTGTTGTTGATAAGGTGGAGGTGTTGGAGAATAAATATAGGCCCTCCAAGGCTAGGCTCAAGTCAATATGGCTCTCGGTACTCCATGTCTAGGACCGGTGGGCCTCGAGACATAATCTCCTTAGTTATCCCTAGGCTATAATCTCCTTATTTATCCCTAGGCTAGGGGATAGCATCTGGCTCCAACTCGAGGACGTGTGCTCATCATAGAGCTCATTAAAACGTCATCATCTTTGGCATAACCTCTGACCCGTTTGATCTCAACAAAAATTATTCGTAATCATTTGGGGTGGTGATATCATCCTTGGCTCATATATGGTACAGAAAATGAAAATAAACAAGCACATATACAAATGGAAATACAACTAGTCTAGCATGAAATGCAAATGGTATATACAATGAATGCAAATGCTTACCTACTTACCTCTACTTACTTGTTGACCGAATGCTAGGTGTAGTCAAATAGCCAGTGAAACTACCCTAGCAATGTCTCACAACACCTGCCTATGTGCTTCATCATAAACCAAAGCAGTGATAAGTTAAGAAAAAAAAATAGTGTGAGTTATAAAATGTATTGTATCATTGGAAATCATAAGGTCTAGCTCATGGAGGCAGGTGGGAGGGAAAAAGTGGTTCCAAGTCATACTATCAGGAAAGTGGTTAATCCATCTCAGAAAGGGATCATGAAAATTCAAAGGTTTAAAATACCAACTCAAAGAGTCTGAATGTTGTCTACCTAGGACGTCTTCACAATCTGAGGCCTGGGAAGGGACTAGCAATAATCCTGAGGATGATTGACAATTTCTTAAGGGGAAGCTGGAAGACTGTGATAGTAAGATTCTTCTTAAGGTACTCAACCTTCCGCTAAATTCCAAAATGAGGTTTTGTCCTGTAGAATACTTGAGATAAGTGACATTTTTCCAAACCATACCTTTAGTGACATAGTGAGGTAAAGTAATCAAAGGGAGGTGGAAAATCTTATCACAAGTATCTCTCTTCAGGAAAGTAACTTCCTCACTCTTATCAAGATCTAAGCACAACGATGGTTGATAATTTTCTTCATAGAATAAATCCAAATGCTCAAACGAGTACTCATCAAAATCCTCAAGGTATAACCGAAAATCATTAGGAGAATATAGGACTAGGTCACCCCTAGTTGTTTGGAAAGTATATGTAATTATATCATCTCCTATTTTCCAACTGTCAAAATTAGTGACCTCATATGATAGTTGCAAAGGCAACTTCTGGAAATGACCTTCAGTATCGTACATGGGATCTTTATTATAACCAATCACATCCCACTTACACCTTCCAACATGTATGAACTCATCAATATTATCAACTATGTCACTATTTGTATCATAACATGAAGGATCTATCTCCTCTTCACTTTCCAAATCATAAAGTAAAGAATCGTCAAAATTTTGGAAAGGAAGGTAATTCACCGTGTTTATTTCTTCTTGTGCAGGAGCTTCGAGGACTTGGGTGTCTTCATCGAACAAAAAAACATGCATCATTGTTTCATCCTCATTACTTTCCCCTACATATTTAATTGTACAACAAGGAGGATTTTTCTTGCCCGAGGGTTCCATTTCTCCTTCACTCTCTTAATCATAGAATAAGGTATTACCGAAATCCTGAAAAGGAAAGTGACTAACCTCATCCTCTTCTTATTGTGGAGGAACAATGGGATTTTGGATGGCTTCATCAGAGGGATGAGGACACATCAATACTTCATCATTGTGTTTGATGTCCTCAAGTTCTATCTCCTCAACCATATCTTCATTATTATTGGAAGAAGAACGAGTAATCCTTTGCTCTTTCTTGTGGGATTGGAAAACCTCATCAAGATCCCTCCCCTTAGCCTCTTGTTGGTCGATGATTTGTTCTGGCTCTTGTTGGAAGTCAGCAATAAAGGTCTCATGGGAAACTAATCTCTCTCAGCTAAGAGTGTTTGGGGTAAAGAGGTGTCTTACCTGGGACAAGGAGATATTTTCCTCTATTCCTTTATCCATGTTGTGAGCTTCATTGAGCATTCTTGTGCCCTTTTTACTGAGGGGAAACCCTAGATGCACTAAGAGTGCATTGGTATAGATATGAATGATGTACTTGTCTTCGGGACAATGGCTTCCAAGAATTCGATATAGTATTTCCTAAGACCTATCCTGGAACTGTCTGACAGTTTCATTCTCAGTTTGTTTTATATGCTTGAGTATTTTTAGTAGTATTGGGATGTCTTCCAATTTAATACCCCATATTTTGAGAAAGGTTTCTTCCAATTATTCCATATTTTTTATGGTAGCATCAGGGAGGTTGTCATACCACTTCCTAGAATTGCCATGAAGAGTGGCAGAGAAGAGTTTCATTTCCAAATATTCAACATCGTCACTGATAGGGTGGAATTGAAATAAATCCCATAAATCACTCATGTGATAGTCATCTCTCTCCCTATCACTACTAGTCAATCTAGGGAGCCAATTTTCGTACTTAGGGGGTATTTTTCGAGGGTATCTTAGGATTTTACTCATGTCTAAAGGTTTGAAGTTTCCCGGGTACCATTGAGAAGTCATGGTTGGTTTTGTCATTAGTGGAGTCGCCAGATAATTTTCTCGAAACTATCAAAGGGATGAAGGGCTCACCCTTAGTGGAATCGCCAGGTAAGCTTTGAAAAGGAAAGGATATTGATGAAAGGCTTAGCAAAAAGTGTCGTCTTTGAGGAGAATTGACTCAGTGTTCCTCGGCAACAGCGCCAAAATGTTATCACACAATTTGTACTTATTCCAAAGGAAAAGGTTAAGTGAAGGCAAATTGGCGTAACAGGAAGTTATCCTATCATTGTCACCTCAAGAGGATACCTCTTTCTATTTAGGGTTGATGGCCCAGGAGAGACGTCCCCAGTGACCGAGGGGTTTGAGAAGGCAAAGGTTAAAGTGTCTATAAAAATATCCCCTCTCACAAGTCACACTGATCAAGAAGTCCTAGGGTTTTAACCAATGAAGTAGTGAAGTATTAAGATGTATCTTCCCGGAACAAAACAACAATAAAATATATCTTTTGCAAGTACAACTTGTTGTTGGTACTTCATAAAACCATGGAATTTATCAATAAAAGCAATATTTGATATATGATGAAGCAAACAAAATTTTATAGCAGCAATGTTTATGAGATAATTGCTTCACAATAAATTCCTTGAAATGGTTTCACAATGACCAAAAATAATTATTCAACAATAGCAAAGTACTAGCATTTGTCGAAAGAAAATCAGGCAGTGTATAAATCAAATTTATAATTTCTTTTAGGTGCTTTTAATGTTGCAATAGGTGGTTGTAGATTACTTTAGTAACAACAGCAAATAGGTTAGTATATTAGACTATTCTAAGGTTAGGAGTAGTTAGTAGAGAGCGTAAGGTAATGGTTTTGATAGTAGCTTTTGTCAATCACTCTATTGCAAGGCTTAGATCAGTGCTTTTAGGGTAAATGGATTCATTTTAGGCAGTGAAAAATATTGAAGGAACAAATGATATTAAGAGAGCTAGAGACAAGATGGGTAAATAATTGAAGTGTTGGTAGCCCAAGGGTTCAATCACCAAACCCTAGGGGGAAATGGCTACTAGGAAGTAGGTAACCCTAGTCCCTAGTAGTTTTCCTCCTTCTTTAGCTCAAAGATGAAAAATATGATGGCTTATATGAAGCAAAAGGTTCTAGGTTGTTGCAATGGCAAGGCCCTTAGAAAAAAGCTTCAAAAAATCGGTTTTCTAGCATAATCTAGTAGGTGAAGGTTGTTAAGGCAAGAACAATAACATGTTCTTTAGCCTCCAAGGGTTTTAAGCTAACAATTTCATAATATTAGAATAAATGAAAGATAAATACAACCATAATGATTCAATGAAGAATAATTTCATAAAATTTACTTACATTCACCAAGAATCATTTAGCATATAACCTAGTTGAACACCTCCAGCAAGAAAAATGCCAAAATACTCCAAAATTAGCCTCCTTCAAGAAGTGCACACTAAATTTCAGTCAAGTAACCCTAATTAGGGTGGAAACTTCAGACCTCACACCTTTGTGACTATAAGTTGATGAAATAATACAAGGGAAAATCCCTTATTTATACAGTTACAATGACCAGAATTAGGTTAAAAAGGTCGGCATGGCCAATTTACATGTAATATCCAATTTTTACATAAAATGACAAATTAAAACCCTAAATCAAGTAGAAAAGGTGACATAATTCCCTTTTAGGGTGACATTGGGACTTTTTGGTGAAACGCTGGCCTCCAGGAGCAAAATGTTAGGCCTTCCAAGGCCTCTGAATCAAGCCACACATGCCACTTGGCACATAACTGCCTCCAAAGTGTCCATCAAACGTTGGGTGGCATCAAGGATCACAGAGGTGATTTCATGGGCCTTCCAAGGCCTACATCATAGTGGGAGGGAAATACCCCCCTAGGTCTAGGAATGTCAGGTTGTCTCTGGTGGAACATCCTCCTCTCTCTCTGGTGCAAACCTCTGATCTATCTCTGCCTCTGGCTAGGATCTCAGCATCCATCTGGTGGGATTTTATCCCTATGGAGGTCCGAAATAATCATCTCCCTATATGTACTTGTCCGTCAGGTGTGGCCCTGCAACAACATCAAGTACGCCCTCCATGGGCTCATAAGTCACAGGGATCATAGAAATTTCAATCACATCTAATAATCAAGTTATCTAAACATGTGCATAAAACCGCCCTTTCCCAAACAAGTGCTCAAAGACATTATGCTATTCTACAAGCCAGGTTTGGAGAGGACGTCAGGAGGTCATGTTGGGATAATTCTCATTGGACGTG
>ML806662.1:0-35804 GCA_009831015.1 Picea engelmannii
ATTTCTGCATGTCATTCCATCTGTTGTGGTTTACCCCATGCCATAGAGAGATTGTCCTTGTAACAAAATTGACGACCATACTGGGGAGATCTTCTTTATTCTGGGGTTTGGAGTGTTTTTCTCCTTTATTTTCTCTCTATTAGACTGAGTTTCCTTGTTGCTTGATTGATTGACATCCTATTTTTACTTTGCATCTAAGTTTCTTGGCTTAACCCTTGCACTGTCAGTATTTTACTATATATAAGCGGTTTTTCCCTTGACAGACACGTACATACGCGAGCTGTCCTTCTATAGGGCACGTGCATATGTGATTTTTTCTCAAACAGTCACATACATCAGCTCTGTAGTCTTGCTGGTTGAGTTTGGTGTTTACTAGGTGTGTTTGGTTGGTTGTTGAGTCTTCTTGGGTCTCTGTCTTGACTATTAAGTTCTTATAGAGTGATATGAAACCTTCTTATTGTTGGATTTTTAGGTGGTTATTCTTTCTTATCATCTTCTCATTGGTTTTCCTTGCACATTGGTCTGATTGTTTGCTTCGTGGTATCCTGCTTGGCTTGTCTCTTCTTGCTTGTAGTAGGGTTTGGATGTGAAGTTGTTATTCAATAATTTCATTTTCTTTTCTCTATATCGAAAATACAAAAACATTTGCTCATTTTTCATTATGGAATTTTCTCTTTTGATTACTTTGCATTGATTTTGACACATGTGTAGAGATTTCATTTCATTGAATTGTAGAGATTGCATTGAAAAGTTGCATTTATAAGCATACCATCTCTTTAGAATTCAATATTAGTACTTAGAAATGTTTTTATATTCGCTTATTTTATATGCTGAGTTGCAATACCATCATTTTCACGACCACACCTTTTGAGTAAGTAGAAGCCATTAAAAGTAATGTTGATTAATTAAAATTGATTATAAATGATTTTATTTTTCAAGTGTACACTAACAAGTATAGGATATAGGGCCTTGGAATATGATTTTGAGATTAAACCTTTCCAAGGCTATTAAACTAAACATATGTGTCTAATCAGGAAGTGGTGAAACCCATTGTGTAATTAGTGACGTTAGGAGGCTCTGCTCACACCGTAGTTAAGCACGAGGTTGCGTGAAGTTGGTTGCAAAGATAGCCCTCTAATACCTTCTCAACATCAAAGATATTGATGTGGTTCTATTCATATTTGGGGGTATTGCTAGTACCTTTACCTTCGTGAGAGGTGGTGATTTCAATATTTCAGGCTTTGTTACCCTACCCATATGGTGAACTGGAATTACGATTGTTTGCATGTACATTGGTTATATTGTGGCGACTCTAGTTTCTTGACATAGGTAGCCACATATGTTACTGGTAGGGGTTATTTTGTAGGTACCCTGAGTCAGATAAGGGTCAAACAACACACAACCTTTATGGAGGATTACCTCTCCAAGGGGATCTGACCGACTGCATTATTAAGCCCATGAGGGAGTCTCAAGCCCCTCTTGGGTGAGAAATACCTACTCTAGTGAGTGAGGCCCCTTTTTAGCCATTATATCCTTTTTGTGTGCATTTGGCCTTTTTGATTTATTTTGGTGTGCTCTCTTATTATTAGTTAGCCCTAGGATTTGGTTCTATATCTCAATTATTGAGTCATCGTGGAGCAAGAACAAATTCCTCACAGGTCTCATTGTTTATTGAAGTTACCACTACATCTTGAGTTATCCATATGTCTCATGCTATTGTTCAAATGAATTCTATAAGCCAGTGTCAGCCATTTCTCAGAACTCTTGACTTTGTATGTCGGCCATACCCTTAGTGTATCTCAAAGTCACATGAATTTGTAGTCCTATCATGGACCTTGGTCCTAGTTTCATTATTGGTAGGTAACCTTGAACCCAAAATTTGACATTTCCTCATTGGTCACTAACTGGGGGGTTTCCCTTGTGTTCGACAGCAAGAAATATATTCACACATTGGGATTTGTGTAATTTCTTTGATTCCGTTATCCTTATTGGTGGTTTCCTCTCCTTTGTCGACAATATTCCTTATTGGCTACTATTCAGAGGGTATTTTTTGTGCACTACTTGCATCTGGTGCATGCAAGAGATGCACATGGTCGTTGGTTTGTGAACATCCTAATCATCAAGCTATTTCTTTGTACCTCGTGTTGACTGATGAGAGATTCCCTAATGCTCTCCTTTCAATGGGTCTCCTTTCATTGACTTCAAATCATCTATCGGGAAATGAGACCTAGAGTCTTATGAGTACCTAAAGGCTTGTAGTTATCAATGGCAGGTTCTCCCGCCATCGACAGTTGGGCATACATCAATGTCTCCTGATCGATGGATTCTTCAAGTGTTTGACGTCACCACCCTTATTCACACTTGTAAGAATGTACTTGATGCCTTGATACCTACTTTCATTATCAGTAGGTTATCTCACGTTTATTAATGGTATACCTTAATGACCGGTAATCAAACAAAGTCTCATTGTGTTCAACATCAACTCCTCTATTCACATGATGTAGACTCGCACCTTCGACAAATAGTGTAGAAGAACTCCAGCTTACAGTAACAACATTCCTATTCTTTTGCTATCTTTCATTGAACCAGTACCTACATTAATTCAGTGATCATGGGAGATCATATTGTACTCCATTGTATACATATATATTTAGATTGATTTTGAGACTGGATTACATTGTTCCTTGTTCATGACTATTCCAACATATGGAACTTTGTATTGCCTATTCATGTCCATGAGAAACTATTTGATATATATTTCCACATGGTTCTACAGTGTAATTTAGATTGGCATCCATGTGTACAAAGTCATTATGGATTGTAATATTCTCATGAGTAACTATCACTTCGAGCTGATTCTCCATTACTCCACTTATGGGAATTATAATGTATTTTATCCATCGTAGATACTCCTTTGACCTCACACATTAGGGGGCATCTGTTACAACAAATTTTTCCTCACCCCATGAAACTTACCTAGATGGCCTTTCCATTTCCATATGCAGACTTGAAGTCCCCTTTTGTACCTTCCAGAGCCAAAAAGAACATTTTTCCACATATATGCACCCTATCAGTTAGACAACAAGTGTATACATAGGTTTTTCCACTACATCCTGCGTACATCGGTTTTGGTGCTCAAAATTATAAATTATGTCAGGTTTCCATGCCATGTCACGAGATCCATGATCCTTGACCTTCCATATACTGAAAATGCTCCGAATCAGCCCTTCAATTACATTTGAAGGCTATAAATTGAGCCATATCCAAGCCTTGGAGGAGAGGGGAATTCAACTTTGAGAGAAAAGACACTTTGGAGAAAATTCACTTCATAATGAGCCTGCATCCCTTTATCCTTGAAAGTTTGAACCCCTTGTTTATCCCCCAAGCTCTTCCTTCTTTGTGATGGAGAATATCATTTTTTCCTTTATATGATATTTCCTTTGGTGGAGGATTGAAGAGGTGGAGGCCCATATGGAGGGACTTATTTTCTCAGTTCCGATATTTGTCGTTACAAATTTTTTTCACCTATATACTTATGTTGACTATTTTAATAGTCGAAATACTCTTTTCTCATCCAATTGATATCTTGCAAATATTTGAATTATTATTCCATGGGTGTATTTTTAATGTGTTAATGGATTATGCTAATATATATGCTAACATTATATATTATCACCATATGCTTGTGTATCTTGGTTGTTGAGGACAAGTTGCAGGTATAAAGCTTTGAGTTGCGTGCTCAATGATGGTCTTCATAAAACGTCCGGACGAGGTAGGATCTTGGCCTTGTCTTGCTAGCATTTCATTTGTATGGCATATTTGGGATTAGATTTAATTTATGCGTATCATTCCATTTGTTGTGGTTTACCCCATGCCAGAGAGATATTTTCCTCGTAACAATTTTCTTATAATAGAAGAGAAAAAATGAGGGTTCCTTTAACAACTTCTGGGTTGGTATAGTTTCTCTGCAATTGATCCCATAGAAACATATTTCTACAGGAACTGTGTAAGTCAAGATTCTACAGGATGCATTTTTCAAAGACTCACAAAAACTCTAGTGTTGAGGAAATTCAATGACAGGTTTGTAATCATAAGAGCTTTGAAAATAATTTACCACCTGGGGAGCTGGTTTCTTTTAGAGCTGTGTTCTACAGGACTGTGATTGTAAAAATCAGGATTCTACACGACATGATTTATTTGTTCAAGAACCCATAAAAATACCCCCAACAAATGACCATAAGTCTAGAAGCCATAAATATTTAAGTAAAAGTAGCAAATTCTAAGGAGATTTATACAACTGTAGAGTTATTTCTTTGTTTGGGGTTTCACAACTACCCGTAGCGATTCTACTCCTAAATCATCTTCTAACTCTTTGGTTGGGTGTTTTGCTTATTTTCCTCCTCTACAAGCTCTTCCTATTTCTCTCACATAGCTTGAACCACCTCCTCTTCCTTTCAAATTCCAAAATGGTGCTCTGATTTCTCTTTAACTCCGAGTTATGCCCCCAAACCTCGTATTGGACCGTTGTCTTGTCATAATTGTCAAATTGATGTTTTATTACTCTTTAATTCATTCTCTCAACTCATAGAAATGATTATCCACTTAAATCACCTAATCTCCACATGCCAACGCGAATCTTAGCATGAATTATGGCAATCCCCCACTGACAAGACATGAATTTCCTCATTATTGTCATGATATTTGGACTTTATAAATGCTTAGACCATATGAAACAAGCATGGATAAAATTGTATGAAGTTTAAATAAATGTTGAGAGGAGATATTAATGTGTTACCTTGATTACCTTTGCATGCATATTAATTTTGATTTCTGCAGGTGGTTGGAGTAATTGCAATGGTGATTGGTCACTTGATGATGTTCTAGTCCTTTCGACATATTCTTTGAATTATTTGTTGTAATTTTTTTATAGGATACAAAGAATCTTGTAGACTCTGAGTATTTTCTACAAGATGCAGAGTATCCTGTGGAAATGTGATTTTTGTTTCTTGACTACTAATTTTGATGTAGAAATGGTTGGAGAATGTTGTTGTGTTGTTGTTATTGATAAATTGATTGTTGTTTTTTATTTTGACTCTTTAATGCTCGTCATTTGATGTAGATATGCTATTGTAGGTTGATCATGTAGAACCTGTAAGATGATCATGTAGAAAATGCTTCAATTTTATGATTGTTGACTATTTGTTGATTTCTCCTTGTGCAGATGGTTATTGCAAATGGTGTCTTGGGTACCTGCAAAAAAAAACATTACTACTTTAAAATATTTTTTCTCTTTTTCTTTTCTTTTCTTTTTTTCTCAAGGTATAAGTGCCATTACTGGTTTTCAACAATGCCCTGCCTCATCAAGCCTCCAGGAGGTTTTCGTGATGAAGATATTTATTTATTCCTCAGATCTGAGACAACCTCCATTGGAGGTTTTCACCCAAGGATATGTTCTAGATGCCTCTAGAAGGTTTTCATCCAAGATTTGTATTCTTTTTTCTCTCTCTCTATTTTTTCATATTTTGTTTATTGGGATGGACTAAGAGCATCTTTGATATCAATCACATCCAAATTTTGTGTCTTTATTATTGTTGTGAACCCTTCTTTTGTCAATGGCTTGTTGTAAACCTTTAATATGAATCCATTCACCAATAGGGGTATTCCTTCCTCATCAATGGTTCTAATCTAGACTGAACCATTATAATAACATTTCTCAATAATGTAGGGTCCTAATCACCTAGTCATCAACTTTCCCTAGAATTTCTTAAATCTTGATTCATACAACAGAGCCCAATCCCCTTCTTTGAACTTTCTATGCATAATCTTCTTGTCATTCCATTCTTTTCTTTTTTGTTTCACTACTTTAGTTTTGAAGAGGGATTAAATCCCATACTCATATAAGGAATTTAGTTGGCTCAACATTTCTCTTTGTGTTGATTGTAAATTCATGTCTAATTCAGCTGTTGTTCTCAATGTATGATATTCAAACTCAATAGGGAGCATAGATTTCTTACCATAGACTAACTCAAAAGGAGTAAGCCCTGTGCTAGTTTTCCATGTAATTTTGCATGCCCATGATGCTTATGTGAGTTTATTTGACTAATATTTCTTGTTCATGCTCACTGTTTTGGTGAGGATGTTTTATAGCTCTCAGTTTGTGACTTCATCCTGCCCATTTGGTTATGGATGGTAGGGTGTTGACTACTTATGACAGTTGTTTTGTTCCTTCATGATTTATTCAATAAGTATGGGTGTAAACTAAAGTCCTTGATCTATGACTATCTATCTTGGATAACCAAACCTTGATAATATGCATTCCCAGAGGAATGAAACTACATTAGATTCATTGGCATCTTTCATAGCTTTGACTTCAACCCATTTTGTCAGATACTCAATGCATACCAATATGTGCTTCTTTTTCCCTGATGGAGGATCAATTGGGCCTATGAATTCCATGCCCCACTTGTCAAATTGTTCCAATTATACTTGGGGTTGTAAAGGCATATCATTCCTCTTTGTAGGCTTCCCCATTCTTTGAAATTCAGCACAATGTGAAGTGTATTGTTGAGCATCTCTATTTGGGGTGGCTAATAGTATCCAGCTTGTAATATGTTATAAGTTATCCTATTTTATTCATAATGTCCTCCACATGGTTCATCATGAAAATCATAGAGGATATCATGCACCTCATCTTCTCTTATGCATATTCTCAAAAAAAAAATTGGGAAAAGTTTGAACAAATATCTTGCTACCCAAGTATATGATAAACGTTTCTGGATAATATTACATGTCTCTCTGTAGGAGAAATGTTGAGGGAAATTTCATGTTTTCATGTAATTTTATATATCATAAAAACATGGGGTTTTTGTTGTTATGGAAAATATGTGCTTACATGGAAAATGATCATCAATCATGTCTTCTTTATTAGGACTAGTTAACATGGATAAAAAATCTGCAACTACATTTTTCTTGCCAGGCTTATCAAGAACTGTTAGATCAAGTTGTTGAAATAACAAAAACTATTTAATCATCCTACCATTAATTTAATGTTTATTCATCAAGTATCTAATGAAAACATGATCTGTATGTACAAATATTTTATACCCTGTAAAATAATGTCTGAATTTATTGAGAGCATGAACTACTACTAAAAGTTATTTTTCTGTAACAGTGTAGTTGAGCTCTGCACCAACCAAATTTTTACTTATGAAATAAATTGCATAATGTTTATTTTCTTCATCTTGTCCTAAGACTACTCCTACATCCTTGTTTGATGCATTAGTGTGAATTTGAAATGGAAGAGCCTAATTGGGAACCTAGAGTATAAGAGCAGTTGAGAGTTTCTCTTTTATTGTTTCAAAATCTTGTTGGCAATTCAGGATCCAACAATAATCTACATAGTTGGACAACAAGGTAAAGAGAGGAGAAGATATATTATTGAAATCCTTTATGAACATTTTGTAGTATCCTGCATGTCCAAGGAAACTTCTAATATCTTTTTGTTTCAGAGGTGTAGGAAGTAGGGAGATGATTTTGATTTTTTTTTTGTTTACTTCGATCCCTCTGGAGAATAGATGACATCCTAAAACAATCCCTTCATTCATCATCATATTAAATTTTTCATTTATAAGGGACATGTTCATTTCTCTACATATTTGGAGAAATTTGTCTAAATTGTCTAAGGATTCATAAAAAGGAATTCCATAAGGGGTAAAGTCATCCATGTAAATATCAACTTTGTCATTAATGAGATCTGAAAACATGTTGAGAATTTCTCTTTGGAAAGTTGTTGGGGCATTACACAGGCCAAAAGGTAAGATTTTGTAGGAAAATTTACCCCAGGGGCAAGTGAACGTAGTTTTGTCCCAATCTTCAAGACTTATCTTAATTTGGTTGTATCCACTAAATCATTTAGAAATGAAAAGTATTCCTTTCCAGCTAAGGCATCCAAGACTTGGTCAATAAAGGGTAGGGGGAAATGGTATTTTATGGTAGCCTTGTTAAACTCTTTGTAATCCACACATATCCTCCATTTCCCATTCTTCTTTGGAATAATAACTAGAGGAGAGACCCATGCACTGTCTGAGATTGGGTATATGAATCCAACATCTAGCAACTTTTGAAGTTCTTGTTTAACTATGTCTTTCTTTGCAAGGTTCATCCTTGTTTGGAGATGCTTAATAGGTGTTTATTCCTCCTTGATGTAAATATGGTGAGTACAAATAGAAGGATTGATGTCTTTCATGTCTTTATAATCCCATTCAAAATCTTCGACATTTCTTTTCATCACATACAATAGATTTTGTTCTTGGACTAGTAAGTTTATTACTGATTTTGAGTGTTTTTGTAGGGATGATCTCTATAGTTTTGACATTTGGATATTTTATCTCAGTAATGAAAAAATATGTCCATAATTATTTGCTATTTTCAATAGAAATTTCAGATCTATTATCATCATTTATCTCTTCTATTTTCACATCGATTAGATATTGATTTTGCAGAAAATTTTCAAGGAAAGTGTCCTCATCAATTATACTATCAGTCAAGGGTGTGTTGATTGTGTAGATGGGATAAGAATTTTTTTGTGTCAGGTCTTCTTCCTCTTCCACCCACATAGGAATATTTTGTGTTATCAAAGGTTGGGCATGAGGTTAAAGAAAAATTTTCTTTTGGGATAGGTCGTCCATTATAATGATATTGTCTGCTCTACAACCAATGTATGCATTTGTTGTGGCCAACCAAGGCCTTCCCAAAATTATAGGATAACCGTTGGATTGAGACTTGGGTTGAAGGACTAGGAATTCAGTAGGGTACTCCCCAAAATCAATGGATATTATGATATCTTCCAACATGCCATGAGGCTTGGTTGTGGATCTGTCTGCAAGCTGAAGGACAATGGGGGTATCTCCTAAAAATATCTGGAGGTTGAGTCTTAACATAGTATATTTATCCATAACATTGATAAAAACCTCTAGATGAATAAGAGTATGTTGGATTAGGGTGTTGTTGATGTGTAATTTTACTAGAGGGATTTATGGATCCAAGTATTTAGGTACAATCAATTTTCCAAGAATAAGGTCAGTTATTTTCCCTATAACATTTATGGTACGAGCATATTTTATTCTCATCCCTGGTATTCTAATGTATTCTTCATTGATATATTTATTGAAAATGGGAACATATTTATCAAGAAAGGTATCTTTATGAACAAATTCTTAAGTTCTCCTAAAATTTATTTTTCCTCATATGTATAAGTTTTATTTTCTTACAATCTTTTAGGGTAAGGAGGAGTTTGTGGTTAGGGTAAGGTAATATCTTCTTTCTCATATTTTGTATTTTCTATGAGCTTTGGTTGTTTTTGTAAGATATTTCCTGATCTAATATTTATCTCTTGTAGTTCCAAGGAATAAGTTTGATAAGCTGTATCATTGTTCTACACAGGTTGAACTTGCTTGTTTTTCGTATTTGGAGCAAGTTGAGCAGGCAACTAAGGTTTTTTAGGAGGAAAACTATTTTGAGTAGTGTTGTTAGGTTGATGAGGATGAAGCAGTAATGCAAGTTGTTGAAAATTTGTGGCCTCCATCCTTATGGAGGTTGACTCCACTGATTTTTTGGCATGCTAGGAAAATATTGGTATGGAGGAGGAATTGGAGGTCCTTTGTACTGCCAAGGATTTGAGTTCATCCAAGGACATGGTTTATACCATGGTTAAGGATACATTTGAGAATTGTATGCACCAAAATATTGAGTAGGATTGAAGTTCAAACCTGTTTGGAATCGTCTTAGTGCTCTAGGACTCCTTTGATTGATGAAGTATAGTGATTCCACATTCTCCTCTACTCCTCAAAATGTAAATTTCAATCCTAGAAAAGAAGGACATTTTTTAGTTGGATGATTTTCTTCACAAATACCAAAACAATATATAAGGTATAAATGGAACTCATTTATAGGATGTTTTTTAGTGCATTTGGGACAATAGATAGCCAATTCCTTCTATGATTCTTCTTGTTTCTTCTTTATCTACAAAGTATCCATTTGCATGGCTAAAGAGTGTAAAATATCAGTTTCCATGTCCTCTATTAACCCTCCTAATTCATTCTTTATATGACTTGTAGGGTTAGAATATTGAGATGTCAAACCTCCACTGCTTCTACCTTTCTTTCTTGAGGACCTTGAGTGGTTCTTGAATATTCTTTTGATATCATCATAATCCAACTGATAGATATCTCCATTGGATAGGAGATTCAATGTTTCCATTAGATATTCTCTTACCCCTTTGAGTAAGAAAATATTGAGTGAGTATTCGTTGAGAGTGCAATTTTGAGCTCTCTTGTAGTTTATTTGAAATCTCTCTTCAAAGTCTTCTAGAGATTCATCAGGTCCTTGTGTCATTATGAAAATCACATCCCTTGTATCTCTTTCTCTACAATATTCTTTGTATATTTCAATGAAGGTATTTTTCATGTGATCCCAAGTTGTGATACTATTTCCCTCCAATTCCATAAACCATATTATAGTTGAATCCTTCAAGGTAGAAGGAAAACTTTTGAGCTTATGTTCATCAGTAGTATAATCATATGTCTTGCATATAATTGCAAACTCAAACAAGAAAGCATCAATACCTTCAGAAACAAGCCCATGAAAATGACGTAAGGTAGAAGGATAATGTTTTTCATCTTGTTCTCTCCATTGGATTCTCGAATAGGGAACAAAAATATTTCTACCATCTCTTCTTCACCATCTATGGAACACGGTGAGGGATATTGACCCTATTCTGAAATATTTCCAAATTCTCTACCTTCACTTTCCAAGAAAGTTTCTAGTGTTTTAGGACGAATCTTTGGATTGTTGGAGCTATTTTTGTGGTGGAGGTTTTTGGAAAAAAAATTCCTTTCCTATCTCTAGGTCTAGTCATTCATGAAATAAAAAAGAAAGTAAAAACAATTTTTATTCTTTTTATATAATGCAAAAAGAGACTGTGATAAGGAACGATCAATACTCACATGAAGTGAAAGAACTTGCGATGTTACACTACTTAAAGTCTATAGTGAAGTTGACCTCACTACTAAGGTATATTTTTTTACTTCTCCATGTCACACAAAAGAAAACAAAAATAAAATAACATGCAAACTTCAGCACCTCCCCGACAATGACGCCAAAAATTCATGGCCCTAGGAATAACAACAATACTCTATTGTATCCGTGGCTCCTTACTTTACTTTGTCAAATCAGGGTTCATACAAAATTAATAGGCTCTATGCACTATATGTGAAATATCCAATTGTTGGTAGAAAAGGTATGAGATTGATCAAAGGTTAAAGGTGTGAAATGATGCAGAAATGTAGAAATGACAGAAAGAAATTCTAAACTATTGCTTAGAGGTAAACAATCCAATATGCAAGTACAACTAATTTTTATTTCATGAAAAATAACTTATTATAATGGTAGTAAAGGATATTGAATCATAATCATTAAACTAAGAACATAAAATTAATTCAATCTAAGCGATGACATAAAGTTGTAATTGAAGTGAGGCTACACTAATGCATGAAAAAAAAACTAATTTATGTCTAATCCTTTGATCAATCACAACCATATGTATTTTTATTATATAGTGGTTTTTTCATGAAAATAATGTTAATATGAATTGGAATTTGAAGCTAAAACTTTCCTACAAGAAGTTTCTAAAGGAACTGTACAGTTCTACAGGAACTTTGCAGTTTCTATAGGAAACTCCTACAGGAAGAAAAAATGAAGCTCAGAAAAATAGTATAAGTCTTTAGAAGAATGAATAAAGCTAGAATATAAATAAATGAAGTGGATATGAGGTTCTTGGCCTTGGGAGGCACCTAAGAATGCTCCAAAAGGCTATTGAACATTTCTACAAGATGTTTGTTGTGACTAGATAATTAGTGATAACTTTAAAATTTTTTGGAACTAATCATGCAAATCTATACTAAACTTCAAAAGAGAATAAAATACTATATAAACATGCATGAAAACTACATAAATTTTAACAGGAACCTTGATCCCTCTTGGATGGGCCCTACCCAAGAAGCACAAGGAGCCCAAAGGAAACTTTAATGGACTAAAATAAAAACCATCTTTATTTCATTAATATCAATAATACATCAAGAGAAGGAAGGATCTGAATTTCAAAAAAATTATTCACAAAGTCTCCATACATTGCTTCTCCAAAAATTCTTTATATCCCGCTCTCCTAGACTAGAGGTCTATATATAGCTTGAGAGTTTGACCTCTCTTCCTAAATCGAGGAGAGAAGTGAGTAAATGAGGTATCTTATCCCATTAAATCTGTATCTCCAACTTTTGTACTTGATCAGGAGTGGTCATTAATGCACAAGGAGCGCTCTTGGAGGTAGGTGGGGATAATGTCCCTTGATCCTTTGTTGGAAGTGCTTTGAGGGAGACAAAATACCTTGTTTCTATGGTGTTGGTTCCCCTCACTCCTGAAGTTTGACCTGCTTGGAGGAATACACATCTTTGGAAAAAACATTAGAACAAAAAGGCACATTATTCACAAAAATCCACCTCAACACACATTCATTAAGCAACATGCAAAATATCCATGACTTACTATTAAATATGGTCAAAAGAAAATATTAAGTCATTTTATGGTGGAAAAATGTGCCAAAGATGAGCCTTTGAAATAGGGAATAATTAGGCTCATCAACATGTACACTTTCTCACTATAATTTTGTCAAATTTCCACAACATTTTCTTTACTATCATGAATTTTTCACTTTAGGTATTTGATTTTTGTGTGCAGGTACTCACCAACAAGATCATATCAAGTTCAATTATTTTCCTCCCATGGCCCATTTTTGTATATGTTTTAAAACTTGCATGTAGTTAATCCCTTTGCAACCAATTGCATTTCCCAATACCATCCCCCAAAATATGCCTCTAGGTTCACAATATCTGATACCATAGCAACTCCACCCAACTCCACTTGTATGAGGTTGTTTTGGAAGGATAGTTATGTTCCCACATGGGTTGCATCATATTTCTCAACCCCTAGGATTATTTACACCCATGTTTTTTATCCCATCAACGTGGGAGTTCAGATAGCTCACACTCCAGAGAATGAACGCCATACTTCTTCTCATCATATTTCTAGCCTACACCCATTGAACTCCCATCACATTACACATCATGGTTGGTTCTTTTGAATGCACCCCCACATTTTCATTGGACCCTCATATCCTCCAAGATCAATTGCCCATCTACAATCCAATCCACCATCACATCACCCACATAGAGACCCTCTCTTGGGGCCCCCACCCTACACATTGTTTCAAGAAATTTCTCCTCCATAGGATAAGACATTTGTTCATTGGGCCACCCATCTCTGTGCATGCACATTCAACCTAAACTGTTTTTTATTCATTTGGTAATTATATGAAGTACCCTTTGATTTCCAACAAGTAAGTATATCCAATCCATCAAACTCGATGGCATCATTCATTACCTAGTGGAAACATATGTCACCCTTGGTTGGGGAATTCATATTAAAAAATGTTTGTATGCAAATATCCATCTCATTGGAAAAACCTTGAGTATCCAAGAACCCTTTGTCAATATCTATGATTTTCACCTATCAACCACTCCTTTTTCAATCTCATCACCTTCAAACATCAATCAACAAAACTTATCCAATATTTGACTATCCACTTTACATTAGATTAATTTTTGTGGTTGTTTCCATTTATTTCCATCACTAATGCTCCAACCAATGGAAGGTTTTGAGTATCATTCATTCCTGAAATCATACATTTGTACTAGTCAGTCAACCCCCTTACGATTCAATACCTAATACCATATTTATTAGTTGATTTCAAGGATCACTCTACTACTTTCAGTCACGACTCCCTTCCTGTTGACCTCATCTTTGTTTTTGGGGGAAGGTTGCAGTATCTTGTCTCTAATTAATATATAGGTGATAATACTCAGATGGAATAGAGAGAGTCATCATTTATGTATTCTTTCATTGACCCCCTTGATATTTGACATCAACATATTTTCATATTACTGTGTGTCTTACTTCATGATCGTTGTATTTCTCAGTACCATCAATTCCTCTTAAACATGAACACCCATCACAATTGTTCACTCCAATATTCAGGGAAAGTTCTCATTCGAGAACCATCATTTGTCATTAACAATTCCCCCAAGGGCACTACAGATCTCTACTACATGAATCTTTCAATCACAATGATCATTGTAAATTATTTCCAGTTTCAGCATGAGCATAGGGAATGCCTACCTCATTTGTACACATATCCTTATTTATTTCATGGTAATATTTTTACAAGTGGATCTCTCCTCCCTCCAAAAGAAAATCCTTGATTCTCTCTCTCTCTCTCTCTCTCTCTCTCTATATATATATATATATATATATATACAAGAAGTCACTGCACCAAGCAAAAGAAACGATGATGTATTTCAGCTATACTCTTTCTCCTAACCTAACACATAAGGGGGCATATGTTATGATTAAAAAATTTCTCAACAAACTATACAAGTGATCACCGAAGAAGTCATTAGTTTAGTATAACAAATGACATACTCTTAGCATTAACAAGATTCTTTCAGGAAAACAAAAACTATGGAAAGTGGGTTTTTAAAAATCCACGCGACTTGCCAAAACTTAGTCAACTCCATTTGCATGTGACGACATGGGATAGTAAAACAAATTCCACTCCATTAGTGCACTTCAACCCGACTGTCACCATCAAAACCCACACTAATTGATAGATGACGCATTTATGAGGCCATTCAGATCTCACATAGCCTCAATACAAGAGTACTTGAAGGGGCTAAATTTCCAGCTCTAATAATAGCTCCAAGACCACTCAAATGGTAGGAGATCCACCGCTATAAGGGATCCTCTTTCACACTTGGATCTAGACAAATAAAAACTTGAATAGAGCCTATATAAGAATGCCATGAGTATGCATTAAGAAGAAGAAATCAATATATTGTTATGTTATTGGTTTGAGCTCAGATAATCTTCTTTTATATTAAGTTCATTCACACCTTCATAGCTACTCTTTTTTGTTGTACCAAACCTCTCTCCTCTTGAGAGCTTGGGTATGTTTCTTCACACCATTTTACTTTGTTTCAAGGAAGAGAGAAGAAAAGGTTCTAATGGGAACAAAAAGGACCCTACCAAGGAGGTGTAGGAGAGCCCATTTCTGATCATACATCCCTCTCAAGTGTTATCAATTAAATCATTATCCATTTGTAACTACTCTTGATCTTATTAGTTTTTATCTCTTGTGTTTTACATTTTATGCATCTACTTCTATCTCTTTATTTATGATATATATTGTTATGGTTCACTAACCCTCTAACTCTACTAAACGTGGTGTTGATACTGCCTACATGAGCACTCAAATGGTTTTTATTTTCTCACCCTTGTGACAAATTAACCACAATAGTGAGGTAAAGTTGTAAGTGCTTCTTCTGAACTAGAGGCATCTACTCTATGTCACATTGTATAGCCTAGATTGGATCTCAGTGCGAAGTTTCTCAAGGGAAAGAAAAGGGGTTTGTTGGTTCCTTATTGAATGAGTTGGAATTTAATGGGGTTGGTTATGGAGGCACTGGTTGTTGAGTCAAGGAGGGATATCTCAGTGGAAATCCATCAAATTTGGGAGGAAAAAGGTTGATTGAAGTTATCAAGGGGTGAATTCCAAGTCTGATGAGAAATCAAAAGAAATACATCAAGACAAAAAAAATTACCTATCTCGAAATATTCTTTGCACCATGTTGATCATATGGGCATACCTCTTAAATAGCCATTTTCAAGTGGACCCAAAAATATGGTGCTTCAAAGTATATATTAACAAACTCCTTTCAAGACACTAATTGCAATGGGATAAGAGGATAATAACACTTCCATAAAATATTTGTTGATTTTGATCTGGATTTATGAGCAGAATGAAATTAAACCACATATTTATATTATTAACACAGATACACAATGAACAATAACAAATATATAGTAAAACTTTTCTTCTACTAAATAATAAATATGTTGAAAACTGTAAAATGCAAACTGAAAACAAGCTTGCTAGAATGGTGCCAACTTATCTCTAAGAAGAGATGTGACGGCTACACACATTCAAAAGAAGATGACTAAAATGAGGGTATGAAGTCCTTTTTACAAAAAATGTGAATTCCAAAACCCCAGACATCCAAAAAGCTAACCATAGGAGATGAAGCACCAAAATTTATGTGGGCCCCGTTGGGGTAAGTTAGTACATCAACTTCCCGGGGTCGTAAATTTTGCGTACAATCTCCATTTAGGGTGCACGATAGCTTGTTGGAAAGGTATTGATGATGATATTAATTTAGGGGGATAAATAAAATACTTTGGCTATCATTGAGGTTCCTGATCATGAAAAATCATTGTTTAGGCCCTCAAAATGCCTCGAAAGTTCAGGAACCAAAAAACTGCTAAAAATAGTAAGTTGCCAAAAAACTTGTTTTGAGCCAGTTGGACAAGGTGGGTGGCCAATGATATCCTCCTAGATCAATAATCCCCCCTTAGGAATAAATGGTCTCCATTGCGTTGATTCCCCCCATCAAATGAGGAATTTTTTGTTGAATTTGGCCCCGAGTGAGCCACTTGCCTTGGTGCAGGAGCTGCCCTGCTTTGACAACCTGATAAAGTTGGATCCTCTGTTGGTGAGTTTCCTTGACCTGTGTGTCCATGATATGATCAGTGGATTCATGTTCCATACTTTCAAGGTTGAGCTCTGTTGGTGTCAAATGTTCTACTATCTTTGAGGTATCCGTTAATGGTGGAAAATAAGGTCAAAGGAGGTCCACATTGAATACTGGGTGCAAGCCAAGGAATGGGGGAAGGTTGAGCTCAAAATAATTATCACCGACAGGATTGGTGATGGTGTAGGGTCCATAATGGAGTGGATGAAGCTTCTGATGAGGCCTTGTAAGGCATTCTTTCTCCAAGTGCAACCAAAATTTGTCTCCCACCTGAAACTGGTGTGGCACCGGATGTTGATCATGGAGCTTCTTGTACTTGGAATTGGACTTCTATAAAATATATTGAACCTATTAGTGGATGTGCTGGATCCACTCAATGAAATGGGTAGCTTTGTCAACTCCAGTTGGAGCTTGCAACAAGTCTTCCTGGGTGGACACAAGGGGTAGTGCAACATCCATGAGACCCAATGGTTGAAATACCAACCCCACTTGAAAGGGGATGTGGCTGGTTGAGCTATGTATGGCTTTGTTTTAGCTGTGTTGAACATAGGAAAGAATATCATCCCATATGTGGGGGTTCTTGGAATTGTACATGTGTAATACGTGCAGATCATCCAGTTGATGACCTTGGTTTGGCCATCCGTCTGGGGGTGGAAGGAAGTGGACTTGGTGAGCTTGATGGCCAGCAATGACCAAAGGATCGACCAAAATGTGTTGAGGAACTGACTATCCCAATCTGAGATAATGGTTTGTGGGGTCCCAAAGTGTACTCGCACTCGTTCAAATAAGATCTTGGCAGTGGCCTCCATTGTGATTCTCTTCTTACAGGTGGTTAGAATCTCCATCCTGGAAAAGAAATCAACAACCAAAAAAACACTTTCATTTCCTCTCTTGGTGTATGGAAGGCCCGACATGTAGTCCATCGTTATCGATACCCAGGGCTTGTCAGGAGTAGGCAGAGGAGTGTACAAGCCTTGTTTCTTAATGGTCAATTTGACAATAACACAGGAAGTGTAGGACCAGATATAATTGTTGACATCCTGTCAAAGTTTTAACCAGTAGAAATGTTGTTGCAACACTACCACTGTCGTTTCCACGCCGAAGTGTCCTTCCACCCGAATGTAGTGGGATTCCCAAATAAACTTTGATCACTCGCTTGATGGAACACATAGATGGACCATATGGCACAACATTGCATCATAAAGATGGAAATTTGTGACAGTTGTGTTTGCGCCCAACATCTAGTAGGTATTGGACAAATCAGGATTTGTCTCATAGAGGTGGGTCCATCTGGAGGCCTCATGGTTTCAAGAGTCAATCACTATGGTGAGTTCCACAATTGGAGGTCAGATGAGGAAATCAACGAATCGGTTGGTATTTCCTATTTTATACTTGATGTTGAGGTGGAATTGTTGCAAATATGTGAACCACTTCTGATGGAGGTCATCCTGCAATTTTCCCCGTGTCTGCATGAACTACATCGGCTTACGATAAGTGTGGATGACTATCTCCTTTCTAAGAATGTAATTCCTCCACTAGTGCTAGGCTTGCATAATGGAGTACATTTCTTTTTCGTAATTAGGGTACTTACATACGACATCTGATAGTGTCTCACTATGATAGGCCACGAAGTGGTCGTGCTGAGTGATGACTATGCCCACAACATAGTCTGAAGCATCTATATCGATCTCAAAGGGTTGTTGCAGATGAGGTAATGAAAGCATTGGGGTGAAGCATAAGATCTACTTCATATCATCAAACACTTTCTGTTGGGACATGCCCCACATAAATTTTTCCTTACCACCACCTCTGGTTATTTGGATAAGGGCCCATGCAATATGGGATAATCCCAACATGAACCTTCGATAGAAATTGGAAAATCCTAAGAAGCTCCGAAGCTCAGTGAGCGTGGTTGGTTCTGACCAATTACAGATGATTTGGATCTTGGCTGGATCAACATGCACACCATGCGCATCAACAATGTAGCCGAGGTACTGGACCCTGTCCATGCTAAAGGATAATTTTTCCAAGTTGGCATATAGCTTATGCTGCCACAGAGTGTGCATAACCTGTTGAATATGCTGCAAGTGTTCTTCCCAAGTCTTTTTGTAGATGAGGATGTCATTCAGGTACACCACAACAAAAAAAGTAGTGAAAGGCTGCAATATATTGTCCATCATCCTCATGAAAGTTGTTGGGGAATTTTTCTAATGAAAAGGCATGACCAACCATTCAAAAAGACCTTCTTTTGACTTGAAGGTAGTTTTTCATACATATTTCGGTTCTATTGGGACCTAATGTTAGCCAGACTTCAGATCAATATTACTGAAGTATTTGCCCCCCTTGAGATGATAAAGGATATCATCGATTCAGGGAATTAGGTACCAGTTCCTGACTATGATTTTATTTAGGGCCCAATAATCAATGTAGAGTCACCAAGTCCCATCTTTTTTCTACACCAACACGATTGGACTTCCACAGGGTGATGAGTTGGGTTGGATGTTCCCCTTGTCGAGAAGTTCTTGGATCTGATGCTTTATATCCTCATTTTCTAGCAGAGAGTGGCGATAGACTAGCCCATTGGGTAGTAGTGCGTCGGGGGTCAGATCGATGGGATGCTTGACCTGACAGTGCAGAGGTACCTGAGTAGGTGATGAGAAGATGTATTTGTATTATTCCACAATCTTATCCACTTGATTTTCTTGCATGGAGAGGTTAGCCATGGATGTGGTTGCAACCTTTCATGCACTCTGAGAGCGAATCACGAAGAAGGAAAACTTCCCGATTTGAGTAATGACCTTCCTTCATTGCTTGGCAGAGATCAAGGAAATAAAACTAGGTGGGACTGCCTCGGGTATCCTGTGCAATTTCCTATTCAAAGTAATAATAATATTGTGATTCCTAGACTCATATACAACATGGTGTTTCCATAAATAAGGTTGGCCCAAAATAATATCACAAAATTCAAGGGGATAAACATCACACAATACCTCTTCTTTGAATGATTTGATTCCATACGACAGGAGACACTATTGGATGACGCAAAGATCTCTTCCTTGATGAAGTCATCTGATGGTGTAGGGTTGTAGGTGCGACATTGTTGGTAGGGATAGCCACTTGATGACCTATATTGATATGAGGTTCTTCTGGCTACCGCTATCAATGATGAAGTGCAACATAATTCCTTTTACCCACATCTGTGAATGAAATAGGTGCTCGCCTTCCTCTGGCTCATCAAGTTCATCGGGCTGATTCTTGGTGGTAGAAATGGAGGCACTGGGTTCCATGTCAATGATCTATCTCCCCTTTTCTATTTCTGACTCAGAGTCGGAACCTGCATCTGATTCAAATGATTTTACCTTAGCCACCAATGACTTCTTTGAGCAAAAATCATCAGTGTTATTCCAGGGGCTCTTATGGAAGTTGCACCGCTTCTCAATATCTTTCTTTGTCTTCCCATTGTCCTTATTTTCTTGCGGCTTGGACTAGTTTTACTAAGCTTGCCCATAATTTCTCTATCCTTTTTTCTATGGGTTGGGGCTTCCCTTCCCTTGCTTCTGCTATGAGGGGTTCTCAGACCCAAATCATCACGTATTTTGTTTCAACTTCTACTTGATTTTGATGACATATCGATAGGCCATGCCCAAGGATGAGATGTACAAAAACTCCATTTCTGTTTGGATTTATCTATGTATACCACCGTGGTACTTTAGCACCAGATGTCACTCAGAACATTTGATACCCAACTTCGTGTGCAAGGTATGGAAGACATTAGTGAACTCTGGAATTGTTTGGTCTCTTTCCTGCCACAATGTGGTCCATCTTGTATACAACTCGTCATAACTTCCAATAGGGTAGTATTGTTCCTTAATATCATCCCTAAAGGAACCTAAATTGGGTGCAACTGCAAATAATGTGGAGCCCTCTATTTCCTCTTTCTCAGAGAAAGTCTCCCACCGATATTTGACATGGGGGATGGCCTTGAGGAGCACAAATGTAATATTTTCTCTATCGAAAATGTTGTGGACACAAAATACCCTTCTAGAAGGTTTAACCATTTATCTACAACTATTGGCCCCGAGATCTGATCAGTCTTATGACAATAATTAGATACTTTTGTCGAATGTACATATGTGTTTTTCATGTTTTGGAGAAGCTTTTTGAATAATTTTGTGCCAAAACATTATGATCCACACTAGGTATGTATTATTCATGTTTTATGTTGATCTTGAGTATAATTCATCACGTTTTTATGTTTCCAAGGATGTAATTCATGTTTTTTGGTGTTACAGGGAAAAATCACATCACATTTCTTCTTCTGGCACTCCATCCAGTACTCGATCTGGTACCCGGTCCAACACTCTGTCCGACACCTCGTCTTGCACAAAAACGATGGGTGATTTGGAGGTTATGGTATTGGCGGTTAGTGATGGGAAAATCAGGAACATGGGTTTTGCTTGTGCTTTCCCCCTCTAGCTACTGAACTCTAGACAACTCGGTTTGGGTTGTTGAGCTGGGCGATTATTGCCTTGCTCCATTTCGGCAGTTAGGGCACCATTAATGTAATTTGTTGTTTTTAGAAGTGGTTCGACCCTCTAGTGGTCGACCACTTGGTTTGTAAAACTTATAAATACCACTGTGGTGGTCATACAATAGTAAAGCAGTAGAAGAAGTAGAGGATTAAAGACAAATGCAATTTTCCTCTGTTTTTGCTATTTTCAATTTCCAGAATTATACAAGACTATGTTTTTCAAGTTTTAATGGTGAAATTGTTTTGGCGAGCTCGTGGTCTACGTTTGAGAAGTGACCACAACTTGTTGGGGGGCCCACCAGTAGTCTAGTAACTGTTCTATGAGTTATTTATGCATTTCATAGCTTAGATTTCTTTTATCTCATTTCCTGTACATGCATTGTTATTTTTTTCATTGTTATATAATTTGTTGTTGTAGCTTAATTGTTTAGTTCTTTTGCAGGCTAGTATGAACGCTTTTGTTAATATGCATTGATTTTGTAGTTAGTAGGAATGAGTTCGCAAACTCATACACTAACCCCGTGTGCAATTAAATATTAGATTGTATCTTATTTATGCTTTTAAAATCAAGTTTAAAACCGAGTTTGGAACAGAGTAGAACAAAGTTTTAGTTTATGTTTTCTTTAATGAGGCTTCTGTGGATGGATAGGGTTAGTTTCAGTTTTTATTTGTAGATTGCCTATTCAATTCTTACTTAGATTTTGCTTAACTAGTTGTTGATTAATTTGTTCATTAGTTTACTTGTTATATGCTAGAATCATGTTTTAATTTATGTTTATACGCATTTTCCTTTCCACAATTTGAATTGTTAAAATAGATATAGCATAGTTTTATTTTATGCGATTTCTTTCCTAGAATTAGATTGCAATTCCAATTCTTAGTTAATGAATGAATTTAATTATGATTTTTTCTTACATTGCGTAGAGTACAATTATAATCTCGTTATACTGTTGATGGTTAATGCATGAGTAATAATCACATGAATATGTAGGGTAATTGATGTTGTTTCTATAATGGCTAAGTTCTCACTAGATCGCTGAATCCACACCTTTCACTTTGCTATTGAAATCAATATTGATCTTATACCTCTTGAATTATCTTTCGTTGTCAAATGCCATCGAGATATTATAAGACACCGGAGACATTGACACAACCACCAACACTATATTTGAGTTTTTATAGGTTAAAATATAGTTTCTTGTTTTTGTAGATCAGAAGATAGTTTTCTTGTTGTTGTAGGATAGATAGTCTTTTGCTTTAGTAGATTAAAGAGTAGTTTGCTTATCATATATTAAAGTTTAGTTGTTAGTTCTTCCTTCTTTCAATTGAATAGATTTCCTTTTATGAATTATAGATGGTTGTATTAAGAATAGAGTTCACTCGTCTCTTAGTTAGTTGCTTATTGAGTAGTCTTAATTAGTTTACTTGCTATAGAAGTTATCCTAGGGTAGTTAACTGTTTACTTGCTTTAATAGGTTAAATTGCTTACTTGTCTATTCTTTCTTTGATAGTATAGTTTCTTGTTTATTTACTTGCTTTCATAGGATAGTTGTTCATTGAATTTAGGTAGGATAGTTAAAGTAGTTTGATTTTTCTATTTGTTTATTGTTATGCTTAAATAGTTGCTTTTTCTTATTGAGGAACTAGTTTGCTTCAAGTAGGGTTTTCACTTGTTTTCCTAGAACTATCCATCTATCTTTGGTCCAAAAGTACTTAGGTTAAATAGTTTAAAGTTGCTTAGTAGGGTTGTCTCATTAGATAGCTTTTCTTGAATAGATTATCCCTTATATAGCCACTTCCTTAGTTAGACTATTATACTACTATCCCTTCTACCTTGGCATATATGTTTCTACAACTCTAAGTTTACTTACCCTGGGTTGACAATTTAATTGAGGGGTTTTAGTGTGTTTTTAGTGCATATATAACACCCATCAACAACATTGACATCTATTTGACCTTAAAATATAGGAATACCAAAATTGATATGTACCTTGAAGGGGGTGGCACTTCCTCTTGAGGTGGATGCGTTGCTTATCGGCAGTCGTCAAAGGATTTGTGCAAATTTTTTCATCATCTTATTCCTCTATTGCTCAAGGGATTCCTCGAGAAACATTTTGAAAGTATATCATGTGCCATCATATTTATTTTCACCTACCATGGATAGTTTCTTGGGAATGCGAGAGAAGTTTTCCTCAAGAGAAACAAGCTCGAGACCCAACTCTCTATACCCTGACTGTGATGCGGACATGCATTTAAAAAAATGACAAGGAGTAAACCGCTCTGATACCACTGATATGGATTTATGAAAGAAACAAAATGAAACCATAGATTTATAATATTAACACAGAGACATAGAAAAATAATATAGATACAGTAAAACTTGGGTTCTATTAAATAAGAAATATGGTAAAAACTATAACATGCAGACTGAAAATAAGCTTGCTAGAATGGTGACAACTTATCTCTGAGAAGAGATGTGACAACTATGCTCATTCACAAGAAGATGAGTACGATGAGGCTTTGAAGGAATTTTTACAATAAACATGAATGAAAAAACCCTATATATCCAAAAACCTAACCCTAGGAGTTGAAGCGCCAAAATTCATGTGGGCCCCGTTGGGGTAAGTTAGTACATCAACTTCTCGGGGTCGTAACTTTTGCATACGATCTTCATTTAGGGATAATTATAGCTCATTGGAAAGGTATTGATGAGGAGATTCATTTCGGGGGATAAATAAAATCCATTTCTAACATTGAGGTTCCTTATTGCGAAAAAACATCGTTTAGGGCCTCAAAATGGCCTAGGAAGTTTAGGACTCGAAAAAACTGCTAAAAATAGTAAGTTGCCAAAAACCTATTTTGAACTAGTTGGACAAGGTGGGTGGCCACTTGGATCTTCCTGGATCATAGTCCATGGTTCAAAATTTAAACATGGCCAACTAGGAGAACCATCAATAGGCCCAACCCACTTAGTGCCAACCTATGGAAGACAATATTGCTAGCATTAAGTCTATACTTGATGTTATGAATGAAACAATGAAATCCCAAGGAAAAATATTGAGATTTTTAGGTTACCACTTGAATTTAAATATACCAAATTTAAACATTGATCCAACTAAGGAGTAATTCCCAACTCATGAAGGGCAGGCCACATACATGTTGTTTCAAGATAACCCCTACCCACACTTTCAGGATTACAATTCATGGCATTATTTTTCAAAGGTCGACATGAAAACATTTGATAGGTATGATCCCTCAGGGTGGGTTACCCAAATGGAACACTATTTCTCTCTCTGTGGCATTATTGATGAACTACAAAAACTAAAATTGGGGATCTTTTATTTGGATGTCAAAAGTTGGCAATGATGACAATAATATAAGAAGGATTATAAAGGATACATTTCCTAGACCTAGTTTGAGGAAATCCTATATGATAATTTTGAATGTGACTCTCACCATTTGGGATTCCTAACAAAATTACACCAAACTTTCATATTTGTGGAGTATATTACCTCATTTAAGAAATTGTCAATCCACATAGAAGGCCTATCTGATTCATTTTTTAAACAATTTTCCATTGGTGGACTCAAGGAAGAAATTCAAGCACATGTCATGTTCAAGTTCCCAAAAAAAAGCTTATAAGATTGTGATGGATCTAAAGAATATGATATGGTGATCAATGTACAAAAAAATATACCTTTATTCACCACTTTCCCAAGCCCTCCTGTGGTGACTGACCACATGTCCTCCAACTCTTATCTAGTCTAAATCCAAAATTTATCTCTGGAAGGTATCGAAGAATTCCAACGCCTCCATATTTTTTATAATTATGATGAGAAGTATTTCAAAGAACACAATTTAAAACACTAAAATTATTTCAAATGGATGTATCTCCACATGAATCCTTGGAAGACATTCCTATTGAAGGTACTTCTTAACCAAACTTGGAATAGACCACCCCTTCCATGGAAGATGGATCACCCTTGTAAGATCCTTGCAAGGAACCCTAAATTTATCTCCATGCCCTATTAGGTTTCTCAACACCCCAAACCTTGAAATTTATTAGCTACATCAAGAACTGCATGGTGATTGTGTTGATTGATAGTGGGAGCACCCACAATTTTATTCATGGGAGAGCTGCACAAGAAACCCATTATTATGTATGTCCCATATCTGATTTTCAAATTATGATAGTTAATGGCGGTATGATGAAATGTGGGGGGTTGTGTGAAAATGTGAAACTAGAGATTGATGAGTATCATATAAAAACTCACATGTCCTCTACTGCAATGGGCGGCTGTGATATAGTTCTTGGGGAAAAATGGTTATGCACTTTGTTCACTAAACGTAACCTTTGTTCTAGATAACACCAAATCAAAATAAAAGAGGAAAAAATCTTTAAGACTGCCTTCCATACACATGAAGGTCATTATGATTTTTGAGTGATTCCTTTTGGCCTTTGAAATGCTCCATCCACCTTCTAAAGCCTCATGAATAAGATATTTTGACCATTCCTACACAATTTTGTGTTGGAATTCTTTGATGATATCTTGATTTGTAGTAAAATATGAGAATACCACATCAAGCATGTTGATAGAGCCTTGAAATACGGGACCATTAGTTATTCATGAAATGATCCAAATGTGCTTTTGGGGATTCAAAGGGTGAATACTTCGGTCACATTGTAAGTAAGGACGGAGTACAATTTGATCCCAATAAAGTCACAATTATGCAATATTGGCCCTGTCCCAAGAACTTGAACAGAGTGTGTGGATTATTATGACTTATATGCTAGTACAAGAAGTTTGTGAAAAATTGTGTAAAATTTGATGATCCCTTAAATTCACTACTCGAAAAGAATGTCTTTATCTAGAGTGTGATCGCTAAACAAGTCTTATTATCTTTAAAGGATTCCATATGCAATACTCTAGTATTAGCGGTCCCAAGTTTTAGTAAGAATTTTTTATTGGAATGTGATTCCTCAAGAAGTGATCTTGGAGCGATATTGATGCAACAAGGGAACCCCTTGGAATTCACTAGTAAGATGTGTGAATGCAATTTGGGTAAATCTACATATGAGAAATATATTATGGTCATCCTACATGTAGTAGAGACCTAGAATCCATATCTCATAGGGAGATGTTTCTAAATCAAGGTTGACCATCACATTCTAAAGTACTTTCTTAAATAAAAGTTATCCTCACCAAAGCTGCATAAGTGGGTCACCAAGATTATAGGTATTATCATGATATTATATATAAGAAGGGTAAATACAATGTGGTGACTAATGCTTTATCCTGACAATTTGAGGAGGATAGATCCCACTTTTCCTTGTCTTTATTCATTCCAGGTTGGCTCAAGAAATCCTATAAACAATGTTTGGAAAATGACACTATCGTTAAACTCATACATGAGCTTCAGGAAGATCTCAACCGTCCTAAAGGGTATACATGGCAACTAGATACATTGTGAAATAAAGCATGCATTGTTCTAGTAAATAATTCTTCCTTGAAAAAAATTATATTAAAGGAATTTCATTCATCACCTAAAGTAGGTGACTATATACTTCATAAAACATATGAATGAAATAAGCACTGAAATAAGCACTCGTTCTTTTGGGAGGGAATGAAAATTTCCATTTATGATTTTATGGAAACCTATGACACTTTCCAAAAACACAAGGGTCAGATAGTAAATATGTTAGGGGCACTGCAATCACTATCAATCCCAACACATATATGGAAGTACATCTCTATGGATTTTATAGTGGGACTCTCGAGGGTAGAAAAAAAATATGTGATCATGGTGGTAGTTGACCGTCTCTTGAAATATGCTCAATTTCATGCCTTGCCACATCCATTTACCCCCTCCTTAGTTTCCCAAGTGTTCTTAGATCAAATGTTTAAGTTACATGGTGTGCCTACTTCTACTGTCTAAGATTGGGACCCTAACTCACTAGTATGTTTGGGTAATTTTTCGATGGTGTGTTCATAGAAATTGCCACTTTATAATGTCAGGAGAATGAAAAACATCAGACCCCCTCGAACATCGTTTCACATGACGTCATTATATTGACGGACCAGATATCATCTCTTGTGCGACATTTCTAGCATACACGTGCCATCTCTACTTTCACTGTCCAATCCCACTATGGACGTTGCAACCACAACGTCGGAATGCCTCACTTGCGATGCCACAGGGGACATCATAAGACCGATGAGGGGCCTATATCTCTAATGTTTACGCCATAAAAAATTAGACGTCAATTGAGTTAGACATGCGACATCATGAACCTGCAGTAGACGTCACAAGAATGACAAGGGGCCTATCTCTTCAAATTTTATTCTATATCAATGAAATGAGGGATGTTGCACAGTACATTAGAAGAGGAATGTAAACTACAAAAATGGATGTCACAAGATCGACGATGTGCCATGTGTCTATGACGTTTGCGCTATATCAACGATGGGAGGGACGTCGAAAGATTGAAGACTGGTTGGTATTTAAAAATAAATAAAAAACAAACATTTCCTCTCTTATTCTATACACACATTGTCAGTTTGTGGGTAGTTTGTGTGCCACGAAGCTTTATCTGTCATATATATATATATATATATATATATATATATATATATATATATATATTGTTGTTTATTCTCTCACAGGCTCAGTTATGTATCTCTGGATATTGCGTACAATAAGTTTTTGTTCATAAAATACATCATCAAAATTAGAGCAAGTTCATATGAATCACCCGAGGTCTCATCTTTTTTTTTGGTGTTTTCCATGTTTTTATTTCTCTGTTGTATGCCAACATTCAAAATTCTCATATTCTGTTAGGYTGTGGTCTAGCACCGAGTTGAATCTCTTGTTGAAAGGATACCCYAGGGAGCTCCTGTAAAAGAAAAATGCATTAAAAACTAAGTGAAAGTCTTGGCGACCTTGATGGCCAAYAGATGCAAMAAATTAAATGTAAATTTATTTGTTTGTGGTGTCTCCCCAAATGTTTCTGTTATGGAGAAAAAAGGAAAAAAACCTTCCCAYRTTCCAAAAATGGTCCTTAAAGMACAATATGGGCCTGCAGTTATRCTAATCTGGCAGCAATCTTTGGTGTGTAAGTTTCAAGGTTAATAAGTTAGCATCCTCCCTTACTCCAGAACTAGTATTAATTGATGGCCTTGCATGTTTTAAAGTGGATTCCTTTGGTTTTGTGGTTACTTTACTTGTAGGATGATGATGCATGTGTACTATGCACAGTGTGGGTAGCCCATCCCATTGGTGTTGGAAATGCTAACACAAAAATAAATGTTCCACTCTAAGTAACTTGTTTCTTTCTCTTCTCTGCTCTTATCTAAGTGATTTATTTGTTGGAAACAATGGCTTGAGGTATTGGGATACAAGAATACGTTGAGCTTCTCTAGGTAGAGTCATGAGGTTCTCTAGTATGAATCAAAGTTGGTTGAATATTATTTTGTGCTTGTTCAAGAGATAGATCCTTGCTTTCCTCCTAATAATGTTCATATAGATTTTTTGAATTTGCTTTGATTTGGGGGGTCTATGTATCATAATATGTTTTTTTAGGCTACAAATTTTTTTACAGAGAAAATCATACCAAGAATTATGAGGGAAGTGGCCATTACTAGCAAGGCGAGAAGTGAAGATGGAATGGGGGAAGGTGTTCAACATGCAAGACCAAATGACCTGGGTGAAGTGGATGGAGTGGTTGATTGGATCATGAGTATCATAAATTGAGAGGGGCCTTGTTTTGAGGAAGTTTTTGTATTGTTTACCAAGTTGGTGGTCAGAATGGATGATGACATATTGGTAGGGTCAATTGAGGATAGGATTGGATGGGAGGAATCCAAGTGGAACCTGAAAAGACATGAAAACATGGTCTGAGTGAGGGTAGGATAATTAGAAGATACTTGAAGATCGTGTATTTCTTATTGTAAGTCCTTTCTAACAAAAACATAGTCAACAACATAAGAGAAACCAACAAAACAATATTTTACCATTTAGGATAAATCATGAGTCGCCCAAGCTAACCAAGTGTTTACCATAAGGTGTCACTACTCTATCCATTGAATTATAGTGTAAAACATCCTCTTGAAAGTCCACTGTCCGAGTCATCAATGGTTTCCGAGTAGAGATCATGCCGTATGCACTGCATACAACTAGTTTTAAAATTGAAGTATCTTACCGTACGAATGTCTCCAATAGCCAATAATTTTCATATTTTAGGTTGTAGATCTGTGAAAAGAGATCCACCAATGTTTGTAATGGCTTAAGGTTATGAGACTGGAGGAAAGTATCATGCACTAAATAAAAGTTTCTTTAAATGAGGTTTCCTTGCTAAGGATACCCATAAGAACCTAGCATGAACCTTTGAGCCTTCAAGTGGGATAATGGGATCTAGTTAATCTGTGTGAAGACATGTGATCCCACTAGAACCTTTTGAGCCAAGACAAAGTTATGGTATGTGCACTTATAGATGGGAGTATCCCAAAATGATAGGGAGTGGCTTCGTATAAGTTATGTCCAATACGTGGAGATGGGGAGTTAGGAACTAAGAAATTATTTATCCTATGTTTTGTAGCATACTCAAAAATCAAGGATAGGTCGAATTTGCATATCAGAACCTAGGAATCAACAATTCACGAGGTTCTAGTAGGATTTTTTTAGCAATTTTGGTTGAGAAAATGATGCATGCAAGAAGCATAGGGTTTTAAAGTAGATTGCACAAGGAAACCAACCTTTAATGTAGAGCGAAGGAGACCAAATCTAGTGGAGTAGAACATGTTCATGATCTAGGTTATGCCATTACCCCACCATCTCTGGTTATTGTAATCTCTTTAAAAATGTCGCACAAAATGTAAAATATGTTATCCTATCCTATATGACCATTCAATCTCGTGAATATTTTAGTAATAAAAACACACACTAAGTGTTGCATTCTATAATGTTGGTGCACTGCAGATGACAATCATAGGTCGGGTTATAGTGCAAGTCCCTTTCTATCAAATGGAAATACAACAAGTATGAAATGTAGTATTTTCATAGCTTTAAATGATAAATGCTACAGGAGGATTTTTTTGTCATTGAATTTTTTTTGTTAAATGTATTGACAACCAATAGTTATGACCACACATCTCAAACTAATGAATTATGATCCTAGCAAATTGTTATTGTCTTAATATACCCTTGAGAAATCCTGATTCAGTTTTGAAATGACAGTATTGCATTTTTCTGTATGCCATTCTTTTCCCTATGGAATTTGGATTTACCTGGAGAAAGTTATGGCTGCATGAACACATGGTACTCCTTTAAAGTGGTGATTCAAGAATCCCCGCTTTGATACCTCTTGGTATGAATCAGATTACGATTACGATTTTTTCAGATAACACTATATGTTATAACTTTTGAATTTATTTATTAATTAATATAATCTTGTAAGTTGCAAATGTAATACCCCTACCATGACACTGTAAATGTTGATGCTCTAGGGAAAGGATCTCCTTGAGGGATATGACAAAATAATTTTTGAAGTAAAAGTTTATATAATAAAAATATAATTTGTCGGGAGTTCAAGGGAAAGGATCTCCTCAAGGGATATGATTAAATCATTTTTAAGTAAGATTCAAATGAGGAAGAGGCAAAGATTTTGATGTGAAATGGATAAGAGAAAATATGAATTAATCTGATTTATTCTGGATTAAGTCTGAGAAAGGGGAGCTTACTAACTTGATGAGTCTTGAGAAGTGGCACACACCCAACTACCTTCCAAAATTATAGCAAGTTAAGTACCCCACAAGGGAAGTGCATCACCTTGTCCCTTGAATTGAACTCTATGGAAGCCAATCACCTATCACATTTACGATCCCATATATCATATAAATACCCAACATGGGATGAGAAGGGGAATGCAACTTGTACTTTTGATAAATTCTATAGGAGCAATACTCCTTGAGAGGCCAGAATGTCATTATCTGCCACAAGTGGGAGGGGTCGTGCGTGAACTTGTGGGCTCTTCATATTGTGTATCTAAGTCTTAATACCCTAGAGTGAGTCCATTTTATTGACGCATCTTCATTTGTGAGAGGATGATAATATAATGTGGCTACGAAAACTTGCTACAGAGGACTCAATTGAAAACCCGAATTGTGTAAAGGGTCAGGTATAGAACTGTGTGTGAAGGTTCATTTGGATAAAAGAGCCAAGAATTGTGTGTTAAGGGTTGGGCTTGAACCATGGTGTGAAATATCAAGTTGGAATAGGTATAGAACTATGTGTGAAGGGTCAAGCCTGAAACTATTTCTGAATGGTTGGAAAAACTTCCACAGCAATAGTGCTCCCTCTATCTTGAACTATAGTAGTCTTCCATGTAATGACCTCCTCGTTACGACAACACTCTGATGCATGTGCAATTTTTTTTTTTTTGTGTTTAAGGTGTGTGCGCGCGTGTAGAAGTAACAACACACTTAACTATACAACGCCACTCGACAACCAACAAGACGCAACCACGACGTTCAACACAAGAAGACTGAAAGCACATAACGTGTAACTGTCAATATACGACCATAGGCACAAGGCGCACAACACAAACATTAAGACATACTGGGGGTGCACAGTAAGAACACAGAGGGAAGATTCCATGGTGTTAGGGTTACTATTTATGCACAAGAAAGCAGAGCGTTTAGTCTTATGTCTTCTCGAAAGAAGATTAGACAGGCTCCTGGCCGACTGCTCAGGCAGAAACTAGTAACCCGACCTAGAACAAGACGCAAGCAAGAAGAGCGCATCAAGATGATCCCGACATATCACACTGACCACAAGAAATAAACGCCCCTAGACATAAGGCATACAACTAGCAACTGTAAGCAGAAAACGACACCAGGTGTTAAAGTACAGGACAGTCCCAGATGGAAGAATCCAACAGTAGAGTTTACTATTTCTGCACAGAAAATCAGGGCTTTTAGTCTTATGTCTTCTCGAAAGAAGATTAGATAGGCTCCTGGCCGACTGCTCAGGCAGAAACTAGTAATCTCTGTCAGGTGTGTCGCAAGAGTGGAAACCCTGCCTTTAAAGGGCCCGAGACTCTTGATACGGCACTGGATTCTTTACGCAGAAAAAGCACACACAGACAGGTCTCCTAAGGCTACCAGAGGTGTCTATATCCCGCCCGACACAACCGACCAAGAAACCAACGGAATACTATCAAGTGAAACATAAACAAGAAGGACGACTACGTCCTTTTCGGATAGCGCACGACACGAAGGACTCCGACAACAAACACCCAGGCTCAACATTGTTTAAATGAGAAACCACCCTATTTACTAACTCGGAGTAATTTATTGTACGTAAGTCAAGGATTTTGTACCATATATGTTATTAACAATAATAACATTGTCATGAAATATTTAACACCTTTCTTTTATATCACATGTACGAACCATGATTTTATAATTACAATACCTCTTGTCTGCTACAACCACAAATTATAATGACCTTACAATGACATTTAATAAACATGAGGAGCTTCGATTTGATGTCATTTTGATCTTAAATTTCAATAATTGAGCAATAAAATAACTTCTTATTTGTAAGTACATCATAAATGGAAGTAACAATATAACATCGTATTTAGGTTAACATCATAAATATAAGTAACAACATATTGAAATTCTACAATACAATCACATATTTAAAAAGGGCAATGGGTAAAATAACCATATTTAAATGACCATAATTAAGAGGGACATTATTTAAAAGACAATTATAATAAGGTCAAAAATGACAATAATTACAAATTGATATACAWAAATATATTCTTGAACTGGTTTCATTATGCCACAACTTCCTTCATTATGCCACAATAATTATTGTAGGTACAAGAATGTTTCATTATGCCACAATAATCACTGTAGGTACATATGTAACAATTAACTAAATATGTCAATATATAGAAATGAAATCATTATTTCATATAAGATGCTTTCGTATTGGACGACAATGATATAAATGTTGCAGGGAGTACTGAAGAAGGCACATAAAATTTTGAAAGACTTAATTTATGTTAAAAGTTTTTTTTTTTGCAAGGGGATGAAAAGACTAGTATTTTGTAATGTAATTAGAAATATAAAAGTAGAGGTTTTATTTCAGAGGATGTACCTAAATATTATTTGCAGTTCTGAAGCTAACTGTTTTGACACCAGCTCTTACTTATTTAGCCCTGTAAAAAGGATCTGAAATTGTGAAGACCGTTTCTTTTAAAATATCTTTTATATTTACTAAAATAAGTTTGTTTTCAACTGGGAAAAGGGGTTATATGTATCTTATTAATTGACCTTTCGAATTTGTTAAATAAACTATAATCATGATAATTGTTCTACTAAATTTTCGACCATAATGATTGAAATTGGCGGGCGAATGATTTGAGAGGAACTTGTATACTGCTTTCCATTTCGAACTGAAGGTTACCACAATTTTAAAGATGCTTCCAGTTGCCTGAAAAGTTGTTTTTAACATAATGGGAAAGTAAATGTGGCGAGGAAAAAGCTCCTCGAGTTTTACTATTAATCTGTTGGCATCATCTAAAAGTTACGACACTTATCCTTTTTGAAATGACATCAAGTTTAAATGCAGACCATGAAATTTTAGCCTCAACCCCCCAAGAAAGAAGCAGCTTTTGCAATGCCCCCGTGTCAAACAGATAACTCCGAAAGAAATATACAGATGTAGGGTGTGGATTTTAAGACGTAAATTTGGTCTATGTTTTCACACCTCGCAATTGTACGGATATACCACTATCATATGTAATCCGGATATTGTCAATTTCCAACATGAGTAATATACAGTTCCAGGTGTATACAGTCTTTCAAAAAAGCTTTTGTTTACACCTCAGCTCGACAATGATAGGTCTGAATCATCGATTCAATGTTTGTCTCAATATTAGCCCATTCCCTATATCTATCAATTCGTCAGTTTCATTTGCACAATCTAGTGAGCATCTGATTTCTAACTGTAAACTCTGATACAAGAATTTGTGGGCTTCTCACATGATGTACACATTGGGTCTATCGTGGCCAACTTGTAATGGTGATGAAAATGGGCCCGGATAATGAAGCCAACAAAATGTGCGTTCCTTGTGGCGAGATATCCAGGGTGTAAACTCTTGGAAGGGATTACTTGACCCAATGAATGCAATTCTCAAGCTGAGATTCTTAGATACGGTGAATTTGCTCAGCTTGCTATGATGCTTTTGATGAAAGAAAGTACTCTGAATATTATGGAACTTGGAAGCACAACAAACGCTCTCCGTTTCGGAAAATGGGCTTTTTTTAATTCTGGTTATCAAGTAACCAAATATATATACTCCGATACTGGAGTTTTGCTCGATGTGGAAATAAAAACGCCCAAATCAGAATTGCTCATGGTATATAATAAAAACACCCACAGCATAAAACAAAAACGCCAATGTAAAAAATGCTCACTGTGGGTAATAAAAACGCCCAAAATCCCACAACAAAAGACGCACACAGTAAAATATTTTCCAGTACAGTGATATAAAGACAAATTGCCAGAACAATCTCACAATAACATTGCTGAAACAAAATTTGCCGAATATAAAAATGCCAGAACAATCTCACCATATCATCATCAATAACAGTGAATTGCCGAAATTTGCCAGAACAATCTCACAATAACATTGCTGAATGAAATTGCCGAATATAAAAATGCCAGAACAATCTCACAATATCATCATCAATAACAGTAAGTTTGCCGAAATTTGCCAGAACAATCTCACAATATCATCATCAATAACAGTAAATTTGCTGAATATAAAAATGCTTTCTACTTCACCAATTAAAATCATACCGTTTCCTTACGCCCGCGTTGGAAGACGTCCCGCACTCCGTGCCGTGTCCCGCAATCTGTGCCGTGTCCCGCTTGTCGACCGTAGAAGTCTCACCGGTACCTCCTAGCCAAACGCTAGGGGTACTCTGCTTCCCCCTTAGCCCACCGAGCCGCAAAGGGGCCACACAAGAACCAGAGATAAGCCTAGCTTCTCAGCTCGCCTCCACGGCTGAGCTACCACTCCAACACAGCTGAGATAACCCAACTCCTCACAAGCAATCCGTCAAGCCACAATTCGGCAGCGTAACGTTACGCTAACCGTTCATCCCCTTCTTCCTTCCTTTCCCCTTCTTTTATAGAAATTTGAGACCTACCTACTTCCTTAAATCATTAATTAATTAATTTTTAATGACAAACCTCTAAACATTCTCTGCCGTCCAAGTGTCACTCATCCCTATGGTTCTCCAAAAATCAATTTCTTTTTAATAATTAAAAGACTCAATTCCCTCACTCCGCCAAAAATCACTCCTTAAATTACTCCTAGGGTTCCTAGATCCCCTCTCATGCTTTTAATAACTTTCCTAAATGAAGTTGTTGATTTTTAGTAATTCCTTAATTGATGATTCCTTTTAGCTTTTTACCCTAGGTCTCCTACTTTCCATTAT
>ML806662.1:46584-61124 GCA_009831015.1 Picea engelmannii
AGTCAGCAGCACCTGTCTACATCAAAGTAGTAAAAACATCCTGTCATCTAACTTAACGCATCGTAATGAAGGAAAAAGTTTTATCATCATAAAAATCCAGATCACTTGCGAGAAAGTGTCCTCAAAGAATAAGTTTTGTCAGTACGCCAGAGCGGGATGTTACATTCCAATTATCCTTACATGTTTTAACTTTTAAACTTGTGACTAACTCTGTTGGTTCTCTTTTGACCAGTCTCCAAGCCATGAAAATTAATTGTTCTAGATATATTTGCATCCCAAGTACAACATTGAACATGATATCATACAATGTAGTGAACACAAACACATTTACTACTAAATAGGGTCCTTTCAATCTGGCCTCTACAATAAATGACCCAAATTCTGAATAAAATCGTAAGAAATTATGCTTAAGGTTAAATTATACCAGAAACTAAAATTTGTGGAGAAACACCAATTTGAAGGTGACCACTGTAATGCACTCCTAGTATTGAAATATAGTAATAAACAAGAGTGTAAATTGAATGTCTCTCGAAGTGGTCTCATTATGTTTCAAAAATTTGGTTTTTTTCGAAAGGATGCTAGATGATGCTTTTCAATGTGTGTCAGTAGGAGGTTGGTCATTTGGAAGCATACTTTTACTCCATATTCATATGGGGTTGATAAGATCATGACATCTCATTCTCTCATGTATTATCCACAAAGTTGCATTATTTTCTTATTTATTGTAGCTTAGGTGACATTCTATCACAACTCTCTCATTGTAGTTTATTTGGTTTACCTCATCAATGGTGTTGGGTGCCCTTTATTTCAGTAGTGGTTCATAGGCCTACGGTGTTGGCTCAAATCCTTTACATTAATCTCTAAGCATGATACTATGGTTTTAGGTAGCTTCTTGTGAACTTTTTGTTGTTTTGAAGGTTTGTTTATCCCATACACCTTATTGAATGTATGCGGGGGCTAGATGTTTGGTATTTTCTCACAAAGATATTTCTCCCTTGCACAACTCTCTCATTTTCAGTTATTTATTTTTCTTCATTGATGGTGTTGGGTTCCCTCTATTTTAGTAGTGGTTTGTAATATTAATGTGTTGTCTCAAAGCCTCTACATTAATCTCTAACAAATTCTCTTGAAATCTTAGTCTTGTCTTTTTTTCTCATGTTTTCCGTAAATGGAATGGGTTATCATTGGATACAAGCAAGATATCCTTTGCATAGATGATTAAAGATAATATGTAAGTCTCTAGGGTGGAAATAGATTTCCTATTATGGATCAATAGCCTTGGGGTTGACACATTTATCAACCATATTTTTGAGGATGTTAGAAATGAATGCCTCTTTCTTGGAGTAATTTTAAAAGTAACCCCATGGATGTTAAATTAGAAGCAAGAAAATAATCCTCCATTAAAGATTCCATTCAAAAAATATGAAAGTTGTAATCAAGTAATCAAAATTGGAAACAAACTAAACTTTTCACATGTTAATGTTGTTGGAATGACAATGTGGAAGGAGATAAAAATGTAATTCTTATATATCCGTGGCAATTGATGTGGTACAACATGCTTCAGCTTCTCAAGGTTCCCAAGTTACATTCTAATAAAAAAAGATATCATATTTATACATAGAGAATTGGGCAAATGCAAAAGTTAAAAATACAAGAAAAACTTATCAAATAGAGGGATTGAGGGATAAAAGTCTAAGTTGTATATGTAATATTTCTCCTTGAACCAGTGAGTTTTGTGGAACCTAGGATTGTGAACTAGTACATTGTCATAAAGGGTGAGAATGAGAAAGAAAAGAGGTTGAATGCAACCTATATAATCAATGATGTGGCAAGGAATCTTGGTTGCTCAATTTTCCTCCTGCCTAAAAACATTGTTAAAGTCAATCCTAAAATGATACTAATTAACTGAAAGCATTATGCTTTGAAGCTGCTGGAAATTTCAATGAAGCATGTGCAATGCTAGATATAATTAGGGATGGGGGATGCATCCCAATTTTATAGCAAATAATTCTTTATTGACATTCTTTGTAAAAAAATAAAACACATGGGTCTTGTAGTTTGTTTACTTCGATAAGAAAATGTGTAGACTGAATAGAAGAAAATATTAATCCCAATAAAGAATATTGAATTTGTTTGAAGAAAATATTTGATATTACCTTGGATTTATTTATTTTGAAGTATTGATTTAATGTATAATTCATTTTAAGTGTCCCTTGAACACAAAAATGGAAGTCATGGCATGCTTCCACTCACATGTGTATATTTTGAGGAATGGAATGTTGGAAAAAGGAAGAGGAGAACCATTGAGAACCAAATATCCTCAATTCAACAACCCTCAAAGCTCATGCACCAAGGTTCTTAGGTCAGGTTTGTTTGAATACATCGAGATTGAAGGAATTAAGGGAAAAAGGTACAAATTTTAAACTAAAGCAAGGGATCACGCATATGCACATTGCGATAGAAATATGAACAACAAGATAGAAAACCAAAGAGGAGAGGAGTCCTATAAGAACCTAAGGATAAACCTTTGGCTACAAATTCTTATGGATGCAGGATAATTGTAATTTCAAATATTTTTATTAAAATATATCATGATCATCTATTTTTGGAATGAGGATGAAACCATGTAAGGGAAAATACCAAAATAGAGTGGGAAGACCAAGAGTCACTTGGAAATCCAAGAGTCGACCTATTTTGTATAAAGGGGAACCCTTGATTGAATTTGAAGTTTTTTTTTTCATTTGCAATGAAAGTTATCTTCTATGTAAATGAAGAGGCCAGAGTTAGGATAATTCTTCACACTCTCAAGATCTAAGCTTGGTTTTGGACTATTCCCTCCTCTCCTATTTTCTCTTAGTTCTTATGGGTTGTAGCCTTATTTCATGTGGATTTTTTTATTAATGTTGTATCGCTACTCACTTATCTTTCATGCTAATATTTATATATATATATATTGGTATTTGCAAGTTATCTTTATTTCTTAGAGCAAGTAGTGAGTTTTGTGTCGATGGTGGATGAGGGACTATTCCCCCTTTCTCTTTGAATTTATCTTATTTATTAATATCTAACATGTTTTATGTGAAACATATCATTTTATTAGTAATTAGAGCTATATTTATACATGTGTAAAGAGGCCAAGTTGGGGTTCTCCTTGTTATCATAGGATATTTCCAATTCCCTAAGTATTCCTCTTGAAGTTTGGTGTTGATTGTGGATGGAAGACTATTATCCATACTTTCTATACCTTTCCATTCCATTTCATGTCAAATCATCCCTTTATTGTTCTCCCATGGGAGAGACTATGCTACATCCCATTTGCATTCCACATAGCATAGTAGATGCACATCATTTTTCATTATAAAAAGACAAAAACAAATGGACTAGGACACAAATGGTAAAACATTAAAGAATCGACAGAATCGACTATATCTAGAGGGTTTTCCATTTCAACAAAGGAAGGTTTGATTGGTCCCTTTTACCAAGTCAAACTATAATTTTGAAGAAAGGACATTTTTCCATGTCGATGTTTTGGCACTAGGAGGGTGATGGAAAGTTGTGGGGAGATGAAAAGCTACCCTGTGTAGAGTTGCATTATGTTTGAAAGGATAGAAATTTCCCCTTAAAACATAAAAGGTATAAAATAACTATCAACAAGGGGTTCATCCTTCAGCATGAAGTTCCTAATATTATCTATGGTCTAGGAAGGGAAATTGGTAGGATTTCTAGGAAATTGGTAGGATTTCTCTATACCATTCCCAAAGACTATGATGGTTGGCTTGTCAAGGTTTCATTCCTCCACATAGATATAATGTCATCCTCATCATAAATACTCCACCATTATTCTAACTACATAAATATTCAAAATAAATTTCATTTCGGACTTCACTTTTCGAACAATGTTCCAAACAATGGCTATTTAATGAAATCTAGAACCACTTGGGATCATCACTGGAATCATCCTTGGATTGGTTGAGAATTATGGTTGAGATTAATCATTTGACCCTTGTGTTTATGTGAGGTAGCTACCAATAATTAGTATTATTATTATAAATTAGGAAATAATGGGTGATGGGGAAAGGATATCAAGTAATTTGGCTTAGCTATTAGGGGGTTGGAATTTATATTCGTTGATTAAGTAGACATATTAGGGGGCTTATTACTAGGTGGAGGAAAATATATTTAAGTATATTTAGCTCTATTTTAATTGACTATGGTATATGTGTGGACCTCTTATACTAGGATCTAGGGGATTTGTTCATAGTTTTGAATATATATATATGGACCCTATGAATATAGAGAGTATTTTTGGAAATCTCTCTATGATCAATAATTTTGAAGAAAGGGATCATAATTCTAAGAAGGGGTTTGAATTTTAATTTGCATATAGTGGAGATTTAAGGGAATGTAGCACACCCACATCCTTTGTTTGATTTTTTTCAAAATAAAAATGGAATAATTTGGGCTAGTTGATATTGAGTCCATCCAACTCACTCCAACTTGGAGGAGGAAGATTTTGTGATGCCACTCTTAGGGAACCAACAAGTATTCAATTCTAATCAAATTTGAAGTCCAAAAAGAAGGTAATTACAACTTGGGCCCATCGAAAAAAGGTTCAAGGTGATATAGAACTATATTTTGTTGAAATCAAGGTTGAGTCCCTAGTTTGTACTGAGATAGATGGGTTTCCAATGATTTTCTCAACGGTCAAATTAGGGAATTGGAACAGAAAAAAAGGAAGATGGTTGTTGATGAGGAAAATACCAAAATACTTAAAAGAAGATAAATATGGCTCTCAATAGTGATGAGAAAAAAAAATATTTACACCAATGTGCTAATCACAAGAAAAATGTAAATAAAATTTGGGAAACAAAAATGAAGATTGGACCTCAGCTCATAGTTTCTTAAAACCATCCATGTGAGAATTAAAGACACACAAAATGAGAACTGACAAGGCTTGGCAGGGAGACTTACAACCATGTTGAATTGATTGTCGAATTGTTAGTGCTCACGGTGTTCCCTCAATCTCCTTCTTCGAAATTCCCTCCTCTTTGGAATTCCCTCCTCTCTCTGGTGTTCCCTCGATCTCCTTCTCCTCTCATTCCCTCCTCTCTCTAGCGTTCCCTCGACCTCCTTCTCCTTGCACATAGGTTTCAAATGGTGTGCCCTCCTCTCTGACATGCCCTCCTCTCTCCAACATGCCCTTGATCCCCTTATCCTCTTGTGCCCTCCTCTCTACCCTTGACCTCCTTCTCCTCACGCGCAGGTTGAAATGTAATTTGTTTTGTTTGTTTGAAATGTAAGTTTTGTTATTTATTTTTTTGGTATATTTGTTTTTGTTTTTGTGTTTATTATATTTATATATAATATAATATATACAATTTATAAATTATATATAATATAATATTAATTTATATTATATATATAATATAATATATAATATATAAATATAAATCAATCATATAACTCAATCATGGCTAAGAAATTAATTAAATCGACCATGTCTAAATAATAGTAGATCAACTATGTTCTTCACCTTGTTGATGCCTATCTTCTAGTCCAAACCAATACTTGACAAGTAGGATGTCTACAAGGGGGGAATCATATGGAAAGGTCATTTTTCCACCCAACCAATGCAACCCTCTAAATTAGGTTCTACCCCCTGAGTAAGGGCTCAAGCTCAATGAGGGTGTAGGATAAAACAATGAGTACTCAAACAGATCACTCACCTATATCATAAGTGTTTATCCCACAAGACCTAAGAACTTATATAAATTAGTGTTTGGGTCCTAGTTCTTATCCCATAAGACCTAAAAGTAGTGTTTACGGCCTAATCCCTTCTGATTTTTCTTTGAATGATGTTTTGGGCCAAAAATATCATCCTTTATGCACCAAACCTTAAAATTAGGCTTGTATACCACTCATGGTACTAATATTTCTTATGAAGGTATTTTCTTTGGTTAAGGACCTATGATTTTCCCATGATCCACAAAAGCAATGTATAAGACCTAAAATCATGCTTTTGTCCCTTTACCATGTATTGAATGAAGAGACCCATCCCTAATGTGGAAATCATCAAATGTGCACCCAAATGCCACTTGTGGGTTAAAACATCCTTCCAAAGATACTATTCCAAGATGGGGGGGGGGCTGTGCATAACCTAATAGCCTTAGAATTAACATATGGTTCCTAGGGAAATGGTTTTTGGCCTTGAAATGTGTACTTGGAAAGAAGGCCCATCATCAATGTGATAAGCCTTAGAATTGGGCCCATATCACAATAACAAGACAAATATGTTATCATAAGGGTGTGCCATCTATTCTAGTGTTGATGCATGGCCCATCTGTCTTAAATATAGCATTTAGAACCCAAGCCCCTAACTTTTAGCACCAAGGAATTTCTTATGTTGAGAGGCCCATCCTTGGTGAACAAAATATTAGAATATATCCCACTCTTGGGATATAATTACTTCTATAAAGGATGTTTCATGGTCCAAGTGCTTGTGCATGGTCGATGTGCCTTAGATGATACCTTATGAAAGGAATGTGTCATGGTTTAATGTGTTATGCATGGACTACAATCCATAGAAGCATTGTTTAGGGCCTAAGCCCCTTGTTTTTTACCTTGAATGTTTCATGGTAAAAACATAAGCCATTAGCATCTCAAATAATTGTTTATGAGGGAGAATAGTCATGTTCATGGTTTTCAAAATCTTAGAATTTTACATGTATACCACCCTTGGGAAATTGATACCTTACAAAAGTCATGTGTCATGGTTTAAGGTGATATGCATGGCCTACAATCCATAGAAGCATTGTTTAGGGCCTAATCCCCTTGTTTGTTACCTTGAATGTTGTCATGGTAAAAATACAAGTCATTAACATCTCGAATAATTGTTTATGAGGGAGAATAGATGTGTTTATGGCTTTCAAAATATTATAATTGTACATGTATACCACCCTTGGAAAATTGATACCTTATGAAAGGCACGTGTCATGGTTTAAGGTGCTATGCATGGACTACAAGCCATAGAAGCATCGTTTAGGGCCTAAGCCCCTTGTTTTTTACCTTGAATGTTGTCATGGTAAAATAAAATTCATTAGAATCTCAAATAATTTCTTAAATATAGCATTTAGAACCCAATCCCCTAACTTTTAGCACCAAGGAATTTCTTGTGTTGAGAGGCTCATCCTTGGAGAACCAAATAATAGGTTCTTAATTTTATGATATTTTTACTCAAAGGAGTGGTCGTGAAGCTGACGGTGTTTCGACTCGACACTTTAAACCATGCAAGAGGAAAGTTAAATGCAATAATTTCAACTTTGATGAAAACTAGCTATGGGTAATATTTGATCCCTTTGCAAGGGATCGCCAAGTAGTCTTGATCTAGTAGAAAACCTAAAAATATGCAAAGAATATCAAGCTTTTGTTTCACTAGAGAAGGAAATAGTTGAGATCTATTCCCAAGACATTGTCTCAAGTTTTGAGGAGTATGATAAGAGTATATTGAGAACTCTCGAAAATACTAAGAGGAAACTAGGGTTGAAAGGGTTGAAAACTAGGGGATTTCAACAAGGGAGGATTAATTATTTTCTTCATAATATTGAAGATGATAGATTGGTAGATGTGGAGCCTTTAAATCCCCCCCCCGACCTGAAGAAATTTGAGGACTATGGAGGAGAAAATGGCTAAGAGGATCAATATATTTCTAGTGTCTAAGATAATCATGGTTGATCCTAAAATAATTAGGTCTTGGGTAGAGGTTAGAGGAGACTCTAATCTTCTACCAATTCTCCTTCAAATAGAAAAGGAATGGGGAAACAATTTTATCCCTTTTAAATTTAATTCCCAAAGGTTAAAATATGAGGAGTTTACAATTCTTGTAACTTCTGAATGAGTAAGATTTGATCCCTTTGCAAGGGATCATCAAGTAGTCTTGATCTAGTAGAATATTATTCATTTTCTTGATAACATTTCCCCTTTTACTTGGTGCTTCTTCATTGAGGGGATATTCCACTTATTGGCCACCCATTTACAAACCATTCTCTTATGTGGGTATAATATGAGTAATATTTGAGTCTTGAAACTCTCCCATACCATCAAAGCATGCATCTAGTGCAACCATGTAAAATTTCAATGACTACAGGAAATGTTTGAGAAAATTTCAACGTTGGCCCCATTAACTGGTCACTTTGTGGGGTTGACGTGAATCAACACTTATTCTAGTAATCAACATTGGTCATGCACCTATATCTAATTGGTATTCTCTTTGGTCACCTTTTCCTTCTCAGTTCTCACACGACCATGTCTTCTTTGACCCCTTTTCATGACCTAACCTCGATAAATATTTATGGACTATATCAAAAGTGTTTCAAAACACATTAATGCTTGATAGACAAGTAATCGAAAAATTGCAAAAGCTTTGTCGATTATTTGACGTTATCTTTTCTTTTTTCTCTCATCTAAGATATTGACCATATTCCACTTATTGGCCACCCAGTTACAGACCATTCTCTTATGTGGGTATAATATGAGTAATATTTGAGTCTTGAAACCCTCCCATACCATCAAGGCATGCATCTAGTGAAACCAAGTTAAATTTCAATGACTACAATAAAAGTTTGAGAAAAGTTCAATGTTGGCCCCATTAACTAGTCACTTTGCGAGGTCGACAAGAATCGACACTTATTTTAGTAATCAACACTAGTCATGTGCCTATATCTAATTGGTCTTCTCTTTGGTCACTTTTTCCTTCTCAGTTCTCACATGACCATGTCTTCTTTGACCCATTTTCATGACCTAACCTCGATAAATATTTATGGACTATATCATAAGTTTTTCAAAACACATTAATACTCGATAGACAAGTACTCAAAAAATTGCACAAGCTTCATTGGTTATTTGATCTTATCTTTTATTTTTTCTCTCATCTAAGCTATTGACCATATTCCACTTATTGGCCACCTAGTTACAAACCATTCTCTTATGTGAGTATAATATGAGTAATATTTGAGTCTTGAAACCCTCGCCTACCATCAAGGCATGCATCTAGTGCAACCATGTCAAATTTCAATGACTATAGGAAAAGTTTGAGAAAATTTCAACGTTGCCCCCATTAACTGGTCCCTTTGCAGGGTCGACAAGAATCAATACTTATTATAGAAATCAACATTGTTCATGTGCTTATATATAATTGGTCTTATCTTTGGTCACCTTTTCCTTCTAAGTTATCACATGGCCATGTCTTATTTAACCCCTTTTCATGAACTAACCTCGATAAATATTTATGGACTATATCACAAGTTTTTCAAAACAAATTAATACTCGATAGATAAGTACTCAAAAAATTGTACAAGATTTTTCGTTTATTTGATCTTATCTTTGAGTTTTTCTCTCATCTAAGCTATTGACTATATTCCACTTATTGGCCACCTAGTTACAAAATCACTTATGTGGGTATAATATGAGTAATATTTGAGTCTTGCAACCCTCCCATACTGTCAAGGCATGCATCTAGTCCAACCATGCCAAATTTCAATGACTTCAGGAAAGGTTTGAGAAAATTTCAATGTTTTCCCCATTAACTGGTCACTTTGCGGGGTCGACGAGAATCGACACTTATTCTAGTAATCAACATTGGTCATGTGCCTATATCTAATTGGTATTCTCTTTGGTCACCTTTTCCTTCTTAGTTCTCACACAACCATGTCTTCTTTGACCCCTTTTTATGACCTAACCTCGATAAATATTTATGGACTATATCACAAGTTTGTCAAAAGACATTAATGCTCGATAGACAAGTACTCGAAAAATTTCACAAGCTTCGTCGATTATTTGATCTTATATTTGATTTTTTCTCTCATGTAAGCTATTGTCCATATTCCACTTATTGGCCACCCAGTTACAGACCATTCACTTATGTGGGTATAATATGAGTAATATTTGAGTCTTGAAACCCTCCCATACCATCAAGGCATGCATCTAGTGCAAGAATGCCAAATTTCAACGACTACAAGAAACGTTTGAGAAAATTTCAATGTTGACCCTATTAACTGGTCACTTTGCACAGTCGACGAGAATCAACACTTATTCTAGTAATCAACACTAGTCATGTTCCTATATCTATTTGGTCTTTTTTTTTGTCACCTTTTCCTTCTCATTTCTCACACAACCATATCTTCTTTGACCCCTTTTCATGACATAACCTTGATAAATATTTATGGACTATATCACAAGTTTGTAAAAAAAAATTAATACTTGATAGACAAGTACTCAAAAAATTTCACAAGCTTCATCGATTATTTGATCTTATCTTTTATTTTTCTCTCATCTAATCTATTGACCATATTCCACTTATTGGCCACCCAATTACAATCCATTCGCTTATGTGGGTATAATATGAGTAATCTTTGAGTCTTGAAGCCCTCCCATATCATCAAGGCATGCATCTAGTGAAACCATGTCAAATTTCAATGAATATAGGAACATTTTGAGAACATTTCAACGTTGGCCTCATTAATTTGTCCCTTTGCAGGGTCGACGAGAATCAACACTTATTCTAGTAATCAACACTGGTCATGTGCCTATATCTAATTCGTCTTCTCTTTGGTCACCTTTTCCTTCTTAGTTCTCACACGACCATGTCTTCTTTGACACCTTTTCATGGCCTAACCTTGATAAATATTTATGGACTATATCACAAGTTTGTCAAAACACATTAATACTCAATAGATAAGTACTCGAAAAATTGCACAAGATACGTCGGTTGTTTGATCTTATCTTTGATTGTTTCTCTCATCTAAGGTATTGGCCACCTGGTTACATACCATTCACTTATGTGGGTATAATATGAGTAATATTTGAGTCTTGAAACCCTCCCATACCATCAAGGCATGCATATAGTGCAACCATGTCAAATTTCAATGACTACAGGAAAGTTTTGAGAAAATTTCAACGTTGGCCACATTAACTTGTCACTTTGCGGGGTCGAAGATAATCAACACTTATTCTAGTAACCAACACTAGTCATGTGCCTATATCTAATTGGTATTCTCTTTGGTCACCTTTTCCTTCTCAATTCTCACACGACCATGTCTTCTTTGACCCCTTTTCATGACCTAACCTTGATAAATATTTATGGACTATATCACAAGTGTTTCAAAACACAATAATGGTTGATAGACAAGTAATCGAAAAATTTCAAAAGCTTCGTCGATTATTTGATATTATCTTTGTTTTTTTCTCGCATCTAAGCTATTGACCATATTCCACTTATTGGCCACCCAGTTACAAACCATTCACTTATGTGGGTATAATATGAGTAATATTTGAGTCTTGAAACCCTCCCATACTGTCAATGCATACATCTAGTGAAACCATGTTAAATTTCAATGACTACAAGAAAAGTTTGAGAAAATTTCAATGTTGGCCCCATTAACTGGTCACTTTGCGTGGTCGACGAGAATCAAAACTTGTTCTAGTAATCAACACTGGTCATGTGCCTATATATAATTGGTCTTCTCTTTGTTCACCTTTTCCTTCTAATTTCTCACACGACCATGTCCTATTTTACCCCTTTTCATGACCTAACCTCGATAAATATTTATGGACTATATCACAAGTTTGTCAAAACACATTAATACTCGATAGACAAGTACTTGAAAAATTTCACAAGCTTCATCGATTATTTGATCTTATCTTTTATTTTTTCTCTCATCTAAGCTATTGACCATATTCCACTTATTGGCCACCCAGTTACAAACCATTATATTATGCGATTATAATATGAGTAAAATTTGAGTCTTGAAACCCTCCCATACCATCAAGGCATGCATCTAGTGCAACCATGTCAAATTTCAATGACTATAGGAAAAGTTTGAGAAACTTTCAACGTTGCCCCCATTAATTGGTCACTTTGCGGGGTCAACAAGAATCAACACTTATTCTAGTAATCAACATTGTTCATGTGCCTATATCTAATTGGTCTTTGCTTTGGTCACCTTTTCCTTCTCAGTTCTCACACGACCATGTATTCTTTGACCCCTTTTCATGACCTAACCTCGATAAATATTTATGGAATATATCACAAGTTTTTCAAAACACATTAATACTCGATAGACAAGTACTCAAAAAATTGTACAACTTTCGTCGGTTAATTGATCTTATCTTTGATTTTTTCTCTCATCTAAGCTATTGACTATATTCCATTTATTGGCCACCTAGTTACAGAATCTCTTATGTGGGTATAATATGAGTAATATTTGAGTCTTGAAACCCTCCCATACCATCAAGGCATGCATCTAGTCCAACCATGCCAAATTTCAATGACTTCAGGAAAGGTTTGAGAAAATTTCAACGTTTTCCCCATTAACTGGTCACTTTGCAGGGTCGACGAGAATCGACACTTATTCTAGTAATCAACATTGGTCATGTGCCTATATCTAATTGGTATTATCTTTTGTCACCTTTTCCTTCTTAGTTCTCACACAACCATGTCTTCTTTGACCCCTTTTTATGACCTAACCTCGATAAATATTTATGGACTATATCACAAGTTTGTCAAAATACATTAATGCTTGATAGACAAGTACTTGAAAACTTGCACACGCTTCATCGATTATTTGATCTTATATTTTATTTTTTCTCTCATGTAATATATTGGCCATATTCCACTTATTGGCCACCCAATTACAGACCATTCACTTATGTGGGTGTAATATGAGTAATATTTGAGTCTTGAAACCCTCCCATACCATCAAGGCATGGATCTAGTGAAAGAATGTCAAATTTCAATGACTACAGGAAACGTTTGAGAAAATTTCAATGTTGGCCCTATTAACTGGTCACTTTACGGGGTCGATGAGAATCAACACTTATTCTAGTAATCAACACTGGTCATGTGCCTATATCTAATTGGTCTTCTCTTTGGTCACCTTTTCCTTCTTATTTCTCACACAACCATATCTTCTTTGACCCCTTTTCATGACATAACCTTGATAAATATTTATGGACTATATCACAAGTTTGTAAAAACACATTAATACTCGATAGACAAGTACTCAAAAAATTTCACAAGCTTCATCGATTATTTGATCTTATATTTTACTTTTGCTCTCATCGAATCTATTTACCATATTCCACTTATTGGCCACCCAGTTACAAACCATTCACTTATGTGGGTATAATATGAGTAATCGTTGAGTCTTGAAGCCCTCCCATATCGTCAAGGCATGCATCTAGTGCAACCATGTCAAATTTCAATGAATATATGAAAATTTTGAGAACATTTCAACGTTGGCCTCATTAATTGGTCCCTTTGCGGGGTCGATGAGAATCAACACTTATTCTAGTAATCAACATTGGTCACGTGCCTATATCTAATTCGTCTTCTCTTTGGTCACCTTTTCCTTTTTAGTTCTCACACGACCATGTCTTCTTTGACCCCTTTTCATGACCTAACCTCGATAAATATTTATGGACTATATCACAAGTTTGTCAAAACACATTAATACTCGATAGACAAGAAATCGAAAAATTACACAAGATACATCGGTTATTTGATCTTATCTTTGATTTTTTCTCTCATCTAAGCTATTGACCATATTCCACTTATTGGCCACCTGGTTACATACCATTCTCTTATGTGGGTATTATATGAGTAATATTTGAATCTTGAAACCCTCCCATACCATCAAGGCATGCATCTAGTGCAACCATGTCAAATTTCAATGACTACATGAAAAGTTTGTGAAAATTTCAATGTTGGCCCCATTAACTGGTCACTTTGCGGGGTCAAAGATAATCAACACTTATTCTAGTAATCAACACTAGTCATGTGCCTATATCTAATTGTTATTCTCTTTGGTCACCTTTTCCTTCTCAGTTCTCACATGACCATGTCTTCTTTGACCCCTTTTCATGACCTAACCTCCATTACGAAAATATCTTCATTAATGAATTCCAGTGTTTTATAACAATTCATGCACGTGTGCATGAATTCATAATTACTGTCTCATTTCGTTTCAAGATTTATCTCTATTCCGTCATGCCTCTTTTGATCATTGTTCGTGTTTTTATCACAAATCTGAGTATTACTGTCATTAATTTAGTTTAGTTTGGTTTATAGGTTAATTTGGTTTGTAAATATTTGTTGATCAATTGTAAAACATTTGGAACTTTTCTCGAATAAACCTCCCATAAGTATTCAATTCTTAATATTTATTACAACAATAATTAACATGTAGCATAGGATATCAAAAAATGAAATAAAACTTAAAAACATGTAATCAACCCACATAAAAAATTATTTAAAGAGAATAATTCATACAAATTAAAATATCTTGTTGTGTACCTCATCCAACGCAACATTTGTATGTGTTGATACTGAGAGGGGGGTGAATTAGTATCAAGTACAATTTAAAACCTTTTTCAACTTATACTTAAACCATTCAATTATATCCAATGAGAAATGAACAATAGTATAAGAGTTACACCAATACACTACAATACACCATGCACAATATATGAGAAATAATCAATAGTTA
>ML806662.1:75161-120836 GCA_009831015.1 Picea engelmannii
CCGAAATCATGTGAGGACTGTTGATATAGGATATGGAGAAACTGTCGATGGCGATTAGCACTGGATTTAGGCGCTCCACAAAAAAACACCTTTTTGTCATGTCTTTGAAGTCTTGAATTCCATAGAACCATTGATCTGGATGAGGAGGCTAGGTCTTCACCGTTGAATATTGATCCTATCACTTGCACGCGTTTAGAGCCCAAATGGCCTGTTTTGATTGGCTAATAGTTCTGCTGACTCTTACTGAGTTTTCCATTGGATGGTGGATTTATCTAGCCATCTCTTGCGCACACAAAAACTAGGTGGACCTGATGGATGCTCAGTTAGTGACTACTTATGATCATGAGTATTCCAAATTCAAACTAGATCATTTGATCCTCACTCAAGAAACACAATGATGGTGCAAATACACAAATCCAAACGAGGGCCATGAAAAAAATAAAAATGGGGAATAGGCTAAGAAAGAAACAACAAAGCTAACCTTTGATGGATGGATAGGGTGAGAGATAGAAGAGGGAAAGGGTGCATACCTAGGTAACAACATTGAATCCAACTAGGGATAGCTCGTCCCTATGAGGTGTTGAGAAGTGTATATCGGTGTCTTAGGATTAAACAACTTCTCTTACCTTCCATTACTTACCTCTATTTTTGTCTGCCAACCTTGTGTATCTGTTAATGTGCCTCAACCATGCATTTTATTGAACTGGAAACTGAAACTATGACCCAATGTCCTTTTTGGGCTATGGAGTCTTTATTCACACACAACAAACTAATCAAAATAAACAATAAAAGGAAAGCATATATGGTACAATAGGAACCTTCCCTCATCCTTAAACAAAGTAGTGTTTCAGGAAGTTCCCATTTACTGGGCCTCCAAAGATCTCTGCATTGTCTAGATTGTGTAAGATAAACGTATTATTGTCCAGAGATTCAATTGCCTTAAAAGGGACAAACCAGAGGTTGTCAAATTTACCATGCTTGGACTTGTCATCCATTCTGGAATCCCACATTAATACCAGGTCAACTTTTTTAAAGATCTCCTTCTTGGTTTTCTTGTCAAAGATTGATTTGAACTTGCTCTGGTATGCTTCTTCCCTCTAATCCAGTTCTTCTCTTATTTGTTGAACTTCTATAATCTGGAAGATTCTCCTTTGGATGTTATTGGGCTCCTCAATATATTCTTGTAAGAAATTTAGAATTGGTATACCAAGCGGAGTGGGAAAAACAATGTCTATGCCATAAAAAAGCTGAAATGGTGAGGTTCCCAAAGATCTCTTGGTACTGATTCGATCAGCCCACAAAGAATACTTGAGTTTAGAGTCCCAGGATTTCTTGTTTTCAATCAACAACTTCTTGATAATCCTAATGAGAGTTTTATTTGATGATTCTGCTAGGCCATTTCCCTGAGGGTAATAGGATGTGGAATGTGTCAAGGAAATGTTATTACTTCCATAGAAGTCAATCATGGATTTGGACTTGAATGCTTGGGCATTGTCTGTTACTAGCTTGTTGGGGAAACCAAATCTGGAAAAAATATTAGTTTCTAGGAAATTCATGATTACCTTGTCAGTGGAATTCTTGGTGGGCACAACCTCAATCCACTTGGTGAAGTAGTTGGTGGCAGTGAGGATCCACTTGTGGTGTCCACTAGAGGGTGGATTTATCTCTCCTATGAAGTCTAACCCCCATTTCTAAAATGGACCACTGGAAATGATAGGTTTTAGGGGTAGTGATAGTAACTTCTATTTTCCTGCAAATATTTGACACTCATTGCAGGCCCTGACAGTAGAAAATACATCATAGAAAAGGGTGGGCCAGTATTACCATGTCCTTAGGATCTTGAGAGATGTGGCCTTCCAATGTTGGTGCCCTCCACATACTCCTATATGCATTTATGTTGTGACTTATTTGGCTTCATTTTCATCCAGGCATTTTAATATGATGCCAGCAAGATCCCTCCAATACAAGCTCTGGATTGAAATGTAGAATTTGATATCCTTCAACTTCAAAGACCTGGCCTTTGTCTTCTTCACATCTGGTAGACATTCAAAATGCTGCAGAAAATAAATGATGTATTTATACCAAGGTGAAGAGGAGTAGTTTTCAAATACCTGTAAGTTGTCTTATCTAGGCTATATGATGGGTGCATTTGATTGGGTGAAGATTTGATGCAATTCTATCACCTTACAGTTTGATTCTGACAACAACTTGGAAAGTCCTTGTCCATTGATCATATTGGTGGGTTTTAAGTGCAGGTCATACTCCAATAGTTTGACAATCCACTTCCCTCTTTTTCCCTCACTGTTTGGCTGGACCATAATCTCTTTGACACTACTACTAAGAACAAAGCCTGTTATGATAGAATATAACACATAAACCCTAAAGGCTTTGAGTGATTTGACCAGTGCATAAGCATGTTTCTCTAATATATCATACTTCAGCTCAGCATCTCGGAGGGCTCTCCTAAAAAAGGTTATGGGTTGTTCATTCCCTTCTTCATTTTTCTGCAGTAGCACAACAATAATGGTCTCCTCTGAGGCAAAGGATAAGATGAAGAAATATTTGGTATAGTCAGGGCTGGCTAATATAGGGGCTTCAACTAAAGCTTGCTTGATCCTTTGGAATGCTGATTTTTCCTCTAGTGACCATTTTATCAAAGAATATTTCTTCAACATGTTAGTGATAGGATTTAGAATTTCATGAAAATTTGGCACAAAACATCTGAGGAATTTTATCTTACCAATAAAAGATTGAATAGCCATTTTATTTCTGGGGATCTCAATCTCTTAAATGGAACAAACCCTCTTTGGATCAATTTTTATACCTCCTGCTGATATAATGTGGCCCAAGAGTTTTCCTTCTCGCATGGAAAAGTGGGACTTCCTAGGATTCAGAGATATTCCATATCTCTTGTATTTCTTGAAAACCTGCTCCAAATGTTGCAAATGTTCATCATCAGACCTGGAGAAAATGGTGATGTCATCCAAGTATATAACCATAAAATTGTCTTTTTTCCCCACGAAATCTATGTCCATGGCCCTCTCAAAAGTGGCCCCTATGTTCATTAGCCCAAAGGGCATCTTGTCATACATGAATGTTCCCCACGGGGTGGTGAATGTTGTTTTTTATTTATCCTCTTCGCACACTGCTATCTGGTTGTAACCAAAGTATCCATCTAACAAGGAAATTTTGTGTGGACCTACCATTGTCTGTAAAATATGATCCATCTTAGGGAGGGGGTAATTTTCCTTCAGAGAACACTTGTTGACATTTCTGAAATCAACACACACATGTATATCCCCATTTTTCTTCCTTAAAGGTACTAAGTTGGCCACCTAGTTTGAGTACCTCAATGGTACAATAATCTTGGCATCCAACATTCTTTTCAACTCTTTCTCAATTATGGACATTAACATGGAATTAAATTGACAAATATTCTGTCTGAATGGCTTGGAGCCATCCTTTAGCGGGATCTTGTGCTATATGATGTTGGTTTCAAATGTCTTCAAATCTTCATAGAACCATGCAAAAATATCAACAAACTTTTTTATGAGATTAACATACCTTCCCTTTTGTTCTGCAGCTATTTCTTTGGAAAACTTGATGATCTTGGGGTTCTTAGTGGTCCCAATATTTCAATCTATTATCTCTTCTTCCTGATCCTTCATGGAAGCTCCTTTGTAAACATCATTACTGTAAAAAACCTTTCCAATGACACTAGTCCCCTTGGAATGTGATTGGTTTTCTTCTCCACAATATCATGACCAACTATTTTCTTCAGCAGATGAGATGTTTGTTGATCTTTTGATTCCTCATTTTCACCTTCTTGACTTTTTTTATCAATTGAGATATTGGAGAATTCATCAATGGTGTGTAGAAACCTATGTAGCTCTAGATCATCATTGAATACTTACCAGTGCTTTATGTTTTCTGGTATGGTTTTTCTATGCCTGATCTCCACTTGATATTTAATATTTGGGCCAATGGGAGGCCTGAAAGTGCTGACAGCTAAGGCTAGAGAATTTGCCTTTTGATTCTTCTCTCTGGGAATGAAGGAAATGTTAAATGCTAGAAATAAGTCATCGATCAGATCCCATACCTCGTTTCTATATTTCTTGAGCCTCAGTTTCTTAGATTGATAGATGTTCCTCACTTAATTGATGACCAACTCAGAATCACCAAAAAATGCTAGACAGTCGATGGCCATGTCTTTGGAAGCCCTCAATCCCAGCACCAGAGCTTCATAGTCAGCTGTATTATTTGTAGTTTCAAACTCTAGCTTATAAGAGAGTGTGATTACCTCTTATGAAGGGGAAATGAGGAGTATATCTTCACCATATCCTTCCTTTGATGAAGATCCTTCGAAATACATAATCCATACTTTATTTTGCTGACCTGTCGGTGGCTGGTCTCTACGTTGGCTAACTGATATTTTAGGTTCATCATCATTTAAATGAAAAATAGATGAGCCGATCTCATCCTGAAGAGCATAAATTGGGTTATTTCTTGGGTTCTGATGGTCACTGACAATGTAGGCCAACCTGATCTCTCTGTATATCCTCCTCTATTCTACTCCAAACACAGGGATGGTGGCATAAGTGAGGTCCATTTGCAATGATCCGCCAACCTTCTTAGCCCAAGTTCTAGATAAGAGAATACCAAACTTTGGGGGAATGTCAGCCACCGCAATGTCCATCACTACACTCTTCATTGGTAACTGTACCAAAGAAACCACCATATCCTTTATCAGTCCCAAACATTTTACTTTCTTAGAATCAAAGGAGTACAGGTCTTGGTAAGGTTTGGTGATCTCCAGACCTAGTTCCTCCATAACAACTTTGGGCATAACATTGTGTGAGGCTCCTAAGTCCATAAGACAGTTATGCAGGATCTTGTCATGAAAATTTAAAGATATGTCGAATGGTGGAGAAGAATCAGAGCCATCCTCAATGTGTGGACCCACTGTAATGGCTGGGTTTTCATCCTGCAAACTGATTACATCAGAAGATACACCAGGACTGGTTGGCTGCAGAAATTTCATGATAGATTTTTTTAAAGGTTAATTCTTCATCAATTCTGTCAAAGGCACAAGGATATTGATCTTGCTCAACTCATGTTCTAGGCTAAAAGAGGTTGGTGTCCTATTAGCTTCCTTTATTTTTGGGGTTGCATGTTTAGATGAGGGAGTTGAGTTTTAGATGACATACCTTTACTTGGATTTGGCTTGGGAGGATCTTCAACTTGTTTCTTTTTATCAGAGGTAATGGCTTTGGGAGCCTTTGGTCTCATCCTCAAATCATATTTCTTCTTGGGTTGGACTTGAATGACTCCCTCTTCCCCTGTCTGATTATCAAACGGATTTGACAATTGTGCTACCTCATATTATTGTTGTGTTAAGTGGCTGGTATAATAATCTCTTTTATTGAAAATCACAACAGTATCATCCAAAACATCATTGTCTGCATCCATCTCCTCAATCTGATTTTTTTGAAAAGGATGCACTACCCTTTGATCATCAACATTTCTCCTTTCTCTCTGCATGATTTGAGGGGCATCATTAGGTCTTATGAACTGATTTTGATTTCTATTTCTAGCCCCTTAAAAAGCCATGTTTGGTTGTTTAGATTCCCATTTCATCTTAGCTATTTCAGATGTCAGATCCTTCAAAATTTTGGTCATTTCATCAAGTTTGGGATCAAATGTGGTTGGGTTAGAGGAGGTAGGGGAACCCTCTCTCTGTTTCTTCTTATATTTATCAGATATGGTCTTTAATCTGTTTGATGCCAATATATTAGATTCGACCTCAATGGTTGCTTCTTGCATGGACAACAATGTGGTGGATCTTCTCTCTCTCAGCAGGAGGGAGAACTCTACATCAAATGCATTAGAATAAGTGATCTTGGCTGAGGCTTCAGTTGGTTTGATCTGATATGGGATTATACCATATATCTTATTGAATCTTTTGGTGAAATCTGAAATATATTCACCATTGTTTATCTTTAGGGCTCCAAACTCAGTGATGTAGTAGAGATAATCTCCCCTATCTCCCCATTGTTTTATGAAAGTTTCATCCAATGCCTCAATATCTTTAATGGAGGCTGGAGGAAGACCCCTGAACCATTTCTTGACTTCCCCATCCATACTCTATACAAACAACCTCATCCACACATCTGCATAATCAATGTTAAAGTTGTCTGCAAAGTTATAGAAGGCTACCAGATGTTCCTCAGCAGTTACCTCACCTCCCCCATTATATATTGGTAAATATTTCATGTAATCTATGGTTGGGAGTGCATGTAAGCCTACAAGAAGCACTAGGGGTGCATATATTGCAACAATTATGTCATCCATCCTATTAACAACCATGGATTGAATAATAGGAATATGAAGATTTATGGGAGATACAGGGGTGGATGCAGAACTGGATGATGAGGTATAATTAGTAGTTGGAGATGTCTGAGCTTCTTTTGAATTATGATTCTCAGGGCTAGCAAATTCAAACTGCTTGTGATTGTGATTAGACATAGACTCTTTGTGTGCATCTTTACCCTTGAGGGGGGAGGCATATCTCTGAGCTAGGGTGGATTTTATTAGTTTCCTTTCTGGCTAAGAGGTTGTTGTGTTATCCTTAGGGTTAGAATGAGCCTTCTCGGTTTTTATATTTTCATATTTGGATCTGTTGAATCCTTTTCTAGGTGCCAGTATTTATTTATTAAATGTTACTCAGTGGAGTCACCAGGTGAAATATGGAAGTTTGTTTGTGTCTGATCTTTGTTCACCATAAAAGGTCAGAGCTAATCAATGTCGTTCTCCCAGGGAAATATATTTTGTTACTCAGTTCCCTGGCAACAACTCCAGAAGATGTTGATCATAAGGTCTGCACTTGACTTCTAAATAACAAAGCTAGGCCACCTATCAGTTTTGGAATGATTTCTCCTTAACAATTTGGTTTTGTTGGTATGCTTAAGGACAGGTTTTCAAAGATGGTGCTCTAGTAGGACAGGCCACACAGTGTAAAAGTAGGTTCTCTTTGTTAATGGTATGGGTATTAAATGACAATTGGGGGTATGAAAACACAAACACAGACAATAAAAACAAGCAATGCAATGAATCACTTTCTGTGTGAAAACTAATACCTAAAATAATATCTTAAGACTTAGACAAACATCTAGATGCAAATCATTCAACATGTTGAAAAATAGTGGATCTTTCGTTGAAAAATAGTTGTATAAAAGGTTGCATAATCAGAAAAAGATAAACTAAAACAATATTTGTTAGAGTAAGGAAATGTAAATCTCACACATCACAAAATCTTCATTTAGGATAAGAATCAACACATAAATATTTGAGTAAGAGAACACAACTGTCATCAACATATATTCACTAGGTAGAAAACTTTACAATTAACCAAGCAGGTCCAATCCCTTTGTTGCTTCTACTTTCCTTCCAAAAACTCCCAACCGATAAAACATACAAAAGACTGCATATTTAACAGAGTTGCAGAGGTTCTCATCCGTATGGGACTAAGACCTAACTCTAGATAACTGTTTGTAGAACAAACTATTAATTTAACTAAAACATTGCATGGAGTACAACATGTATACTTCCTACTGGACTTAATCAACAGAGTGGTTCTTATCACACAAAGAAGACCACTTATTAATTTAATCTAAAATGATTATGGAGTTGATTAACTAAAAACTGCTACTGTTTCTGAGACTGAATGGATGCATGCATTGGATGAACTGTAATTGGCAGAAATCTAGGAGTGACAAAATAGAGTTTTGTATTGAGCCCTGGCATGTCTGGAATTTGCTTGATGCTTTTGGAGGGTAACTAACTGTATGGGCATATATTCACTTGATTTTCTTCTTCACTAAATTTTTGGAGCAATCTGTAACTGAGACCGATACATAACCCTATGTCTGTGTCTGAGCTCTTAGTCGTTAAGTGGACTTCGTTTCGACTCGTCAACTGCCATCCATACTTTCAAAAATATTTACTAGAAAGGTTGTCAGTCCAGCGTTCGTGGAAGGAGACGTGGATCCAAGCGTATAATAGGGGATGATATGAGTGGATGTGGATTGCATGGAGGTGGTGGAGGTGGAAGATAGGTGTAATGTAGTGAGAGGTGGGAGATATGCGTGGGGGCGATGGTGGTGTGAGTGGAGAAAAGATGGAGCACGGTGAGAGGGGTGGTATCGAGATGTAATCTGGTAGGATTCTAGAGAGGGGGGTAGGCAGTAAGCAGATTAGAGAGAGGGGGGTATGAAACCATGAGGAGGCACCACGTTAGGTGGGCCCGAGTGCGGGAAACCACCATTCCGGACCCCCCCCCCCACCATTAAAGNAGGGGGGGGGGGGTCTGGAATCATGTGAGGACCATCGATGGTGATTAGCGTTGGAGTTAGGTGCTCCACGAAAAAACACCTTTTCGTCATGTCTTTGAAGTCCTGAAAGCCAAAAAACCATTGATCTAGAATAGGAGGCTAGATATTCACCATTGAAGATCGATCATGTCACTTGCATGCATTTAGAGTCTGAATGGCCTGTTTTGATTGGCTGCTAGTTCTGTTGACTCTTATTGAGTTTTCCACTAGAGGGTGGATTTATCTGGCTATCTCCTGCACACACAAAAACTAGGTGGACTTGTTGGATGCTCAGTAGTGACTACTTATGATGACAAGTATTCCAAATTCAAACCAGAACATGTGACCCTCACTCAAGAAACACAAGGATGGTGCAAATATGAAAAGCCAAATGGGGTTCATGAAAAAAAAAAAAATGGGGAATAGGCTAAGAAAGAAACAACAAAGTTGACCTTTGATGGATGGATAGGGTGAGAGATAGAAGAGTGAAGGGGTGGAGACCTAAGTAGCAACAAATACCATAATCCAAACTCTTCTGTTCCTTTGAGATATCTGAAAATCCTCTTCACTGCTAATACATGTGATTCCTTTGGTGCTTCTTGAAATCATGCCACTTGTCCAACTACATGCATTACATATGGTCTCGATGTTGTCACATATAGTAAGCTACCAAGCATTGAAATGTATTGTCTCTAGTCTGTAGACTTTGAATCATCATCTTTTCTCAACTTGCAACTGGTTTACATAGGAGTGGTAACTAGTTTGCAATCTTCCATTCCGAACCTCTTTAGCATTTCTTCGATATACTTAGTTTGAGAAATAAAAATTCCTTGGTTTCTTTGACATATCTGAAGACCCAAAAATAAGGATAGTTCTCTAGGTAATCACATTTCAAATTCATTCTGCATATCCTTTGAAAATTTCTATCTTAACTTGTCATTAGTACCTCCAAAACAATATCATCAACATAAATTTCAATTAATAAAATACTACCTTGAGTTACCTTGATGTAGAGGTTGTTGTTTGCGCTTCCTTTCCATAGTTCGCAGGGAGTTTTGTCATTGTTGTTTATGAGAATTACTCTATTTTGAATGTGAATTGTTGTATGCACTGCATGTTTCCAAAAAATATCTGTCAATTTGGAATCCATTAGCATTGTTCGAGCCATTTGTTGTGTAATTATCATCCATTATGATAATGTTCCTTTGTCTCTGAACCAATCTATGAATCCATGCTCTTGTCCATTGTGATATATATGTCCAAACCAGCTAAGTGTTCTTATGAAACCATCTCTTTCCATACTGCACAAGACTCTACTTGCGCAACTGTCCATAATGATGACCCATTTATCACTATACTATCATGAAGTCTTGATTAATCTATCAAACTGTACTTCTGCTAACTGACTGCTCTGAATATGTCTTCTCAAACTCTACAAGCTACTCGAAGAATGGTTCTTTGGTCTGTCACAACTATCGTATAGACTCCCCTTTTCTAATATTCATATTACCTGGGAGTCTCTAAGCCGGATGGCTCAGAAAAATTCCTGGTCTGGTGTGTATTCATCATCATCTTCATTGGTAGATTCAACATCATCTTCATTGGTAGATTCATTATCTCTCTGAGCTTTGACTTCTTTCTTTCTGTATGTGGATTCATCTTTCACTACAATTCCTGAAAGTACAATATCTTGAACCTATTCCTTATTTACCTATCCTTCCTTTCTTTCAGTTATTTTCCAAACCTTTTTGTATCTGACATCTTTCTTTTTCTCTGTAGAATTTTCTTCATCTCGTTTTATTGTCAATCTTGTGATCTCTAGTACCGGGTATTTGTTCACCTATTCTTCTTGTTTTCTTATCCATACTTTCTTATATATGATATCAGTGTTCTCCTTCATGGAAGTATCTATCATGCTTCTACAATCACTGGATATGTGTCCATATTTATGACATTTGTAACACTCAATGTTACGTGCGGCCACATAGGCACTTCTTGAAAATTTCTTTTATAATCCCTGCAATCTGCAACCTTATGTCCAAAATTAGTACAATAAAAACAATGACCATAAAATAAATTTGCATACCTAGGAGTGAATGATATTCTCTATGGTGTAGTCCTTCTGAATTTCTACCTTGACTGATCATGATCATGATTGAATCTTCTTTTTGGCTTGAACACAGATGGTCTTCTTGAGGATGTATCTTCAATATTTTTCTTAGATTCTGGTTGACCATGATTCCTTTCTTTGAGTACTTCTTCATAACTCTTTCTATTTTCTTCATTCTTATTTTCTAGCAACCTAGAGTGCTTCTCTTCATTCTCTATAACTGATGTGGATGTTATTGTCTCTTCAACGTTCTTTTTGAGCTTGATGATTTTGCTTCTCAATATGACAACTTCAAACTTCTCAACCTCTTCTTCTTTCTTTAATATCTGAGACTTCGTGAATTCTTATGTTCTCTTCGCTTCTTCAAGCTAAATTTTTAATGTGATTATTTATTCTTCAAGTATTTTATCTTCTTGAACAAACTCTAACTCAAGCTGGTTTAGATCGTTAGTTCTTTCCTTAAGATGATATGTCAATATCTTCTCTCTCATTTCTGCTTGTTGCTTCTGTGATGCTATGTTGGCTTCCAAAAACTGCTTTTGATATTCAAGATTTTCTTTGATCTTTCTAGCTTCTTCTAGCTGAGTTCTTAAGTTCTCGATGACCTGTTGGGATTCTTCAAAAATGTGAACACTTTCCTTTTGTTTCATCAATTATTTCTTGAGTGACTTGTTTTCTTCTCTTAGTTCATCTAAAGCACTAATCAATTCTGCCTCATAATTGTCTTCTTTTTCAAAAAAAAATTGTCTCATTTCCTTCATGGAATTATATTTCAAGATGTCCACATTTTTCACAATTAAAGAAAAACAACATACCTCTGTTGATTATGTACTCTTCATATTTTGAATCTGTTTGACATGGTGAACATATTTCTTCTTGATCTTTACCTCCATATTCTTTGGCATTTTCTGAATCTGTGATGGGTGAAGAATATATGTCATGTAACTTATCCCAAATTTCTTTAGTTGATAAAAATTTACCAACCTTTTCTCTTACCGGATTAGGTAATACTTCCCAGATTAAATCCATTGCTATTTTTTTATTCTTCTTCAATTCCTTCTTGGCTGCAGTCTTTTCCCTTTTTGAACTATCATATCCTGTAACGACTGATAGCCAAATATAATGCCCTTGTGCCTGTAAAAATACTTTTTTCCTTATGCTCCACATATCATACTTTAAACCATTCTGACCATTAAACAATGGTACTTCATTCTTAGAATAATTCATGATCTCCTTCTAGTGATTAAATTGTTTCTTGAAGGAACCTGCTTTGATACCAATTGTTGGATTACTGAGAGGGGGGGTGAATCAGTAATAGAGAAATTCAATCCTTTTTAACCACAATATGCAAGTGTTATATAAATGTAGCATTATCATCCAATAGTTGTAGAGTAAATAAACAATGAACAAATGAGAAATCATACACATACACAGTAAACCATTGTTTTTACGTGGAAACCCAAAGCGAGAGAAAACCACTGAATGATTTTTCTTATATGTCTTTAAGAATTGCATTCATTGGAAGCACTAACTTCCTTTGTTTTCCAACTGCAATTGGAAGCAGGCTCCAACCCCCTAATTTCTCAAGCTACAACTTGAGGGAAGCTCCAACTCCCCAATTCTCTAGCTACAACTAGAAGGAGGTTGCAACCCCCTATGTTCTCCGGCTACAACCACCTATCCTTTCCCCCTCCAACCACCCTGAAATGTAAATTCCAAATGTATACAGCATGTCACTGTCACTAAATCAACCACTACCACTGTCAACTTGTACCAATAACCTGTAACAACCTGTACCAATCAAGATACACCAAACAACCTGTACCAATGTTACACATTATTTTGTTCACCCCAATGATCCATTGACAAACATGTGTTCATGTTCCCAAAAAGAGTCTTTTTCCATGAGGAAAGTGGCTTGCTTTCTCCTCTCAAAATCCCTATTAAAGAAGGTCATTTCAGGATGCAAAAGGCACAAGGTGCAATGATGCCTGATCGTCACTCCTTGCTCTAGAGTTGGGCTATGATGTCTCCGCAAGCTGTACTATAGATAGGGTGCGATGATTTCAAAATCCAAGGAAAAGTAAAACTTCACGAAAGTTCTAGAAGGGGATCTTCTAGAAGATGAGGTGGCATCATAATGGTTTGGATCTTACTTGCTTCTATGATTTGGTGGGATCATCCTAATCTCTTCAAACCATCTCTCTTTCCCCTATATAAAAGAGGGATCTCTCATGGAAAAGGTTAAGAAAAGCAAGGTTAAGTTTGGATAGGCTAACAATTGGATGAGGAATTATACTTCAGCTCATACTTGAGAGCTTCATTTCAGTTCATCAAGTCATTGTGGATCATCTTCATTGAAGGTTGGAGAAAGTGTGTGTGTGTTGCAGCAAAGGGCCATCGAAAGGGGATCTTGCGACATCAAGGCTTTGGTTGTAATCTCCACTTTCACTTTAATATAATACAGTGATATGTTTCTTTCCCATAAAACTTGTCGTGTTTTATTGTATGATTCCTTGATCACATGCATAAGTTCTTGTTGAGTATATTGGATTGCTTTCACTTTGGTTGGTTTGTGTTCCCTTGCAGATTCAATATCACAGGAGCACCAGAGTGGAGCTAGGATGACAATGGAAAGAGGAAGCGACATTTAAATGGTATGTTGTCTATCTCTTGTTAACTAGTAAACTCAATAGTTAGAGCTTAGGGAAAGCATCATATTCTGTTCTGTTTTGTTTTAGATCCAGGTGGATTTAGGCAGATCTGTTTATGTATGCATTTACCGATTAATCCCATAACAAAATTGGTGACCATACTGGGGATACGACTTCCTTTTGATTTTTTTCTTCCCATTTTTTTTTAGCCTGCCTTCTTCTAATTAGATTCACTTTCTGAGTCTGTGGGTGATCCATCTGGACTCCCTGGGTCTAGAAGTTCAATTATCTTTTTTGTATTTCTCCCATTTTTTCCTCATTTACAAAGATCGTCGCACTATATCGTATTGATAGCCTACGACAACCCTCATACGTCGCATCCTTCTTGAACAATACAGTGCGACGACGTCGCACTGTGATCTTCTAGTAGCCCGTGACGACCTTTTCTCATCGCACTGTGTCCCATACCCAGCCTGCGATGACTCCTCTAGAATTTATTAGAGTGAGTCAATTTGTCTTTTATCACCCAGATTTGCCTTAGTTGCCTGGAGTGAACATTTGATGCCAGTGTTTGATTGAGTCATGAGTTTAAATCTTTCTCTTGATTAATTTTCAGTGATTGAAAGTCTCTCTTTGCATTTTGCAAGTTTTTTTATTTTCATCTTTGTCACGAGGATATAATCTCAGGTCTTAACCTGGGTGCTTGTTTGACAAAAGGTCTTTGGCTTTTTTTAAGTTTTGGATTGATTTTACTCTCCATATTTTTTGTTGATTAAGAAACACTTTTTTCTTTCATACTACAAAAGTTTTTCTTGTATTTTTCATTTTTGTCTATATTACGAATTTGATTTGGGAATTGTGTTGAGAATGTCTTGATTTTATTGGATTACATTTTCCTTTCGTCATCACATCTCTGATTTTGTTTTGAAAAGGAAGAATTGAATTCATTTATTCTTTTTAGTAATCTTTCATAAGAAAATTCTCACATTCGAAATATTTGTTAAAGAGAAGAATTGGAAAATTTTGTGGTTCATGGTTATTTGGAATTGTGTTCATTCGAAATTAAGAAATTGCAATTTGTAGATTTTTGTACTTCAAAAAATACCTTATCCCTACTGCAATTAGAGTTCATTGAATTGAAATATTTCACATTCATCTTTTTTTTCATTTTATTGGGTCAAGGTCACAACATCATCGGTTTCATTTTCATCTCCCTTTTGAGTAAACAACAGCCTCTAAAATACAACATAAATTTAAAATTTATTAGCAACTTTTATTTTCTAGGGATCTTTTTCACCAACATTATCTAGGATAGAACTTTGGAATAGGTTGTAAGGCACACTCTCCAAAGCATCAAAACACACAATAGTATCTTGTGATAGGGAGAGTTCAAATCCAATTGCTACATTTTGTCCTGGGAAGCCCTTCTCACACAAGGGTCAAACATAAGGTAACATTAAGACGAACATAGTTACTCACCCTGCTTTTTTGGTCTTGGTGTATAGATTGTGCGTATTATTGGGGGTCACTTGAAGGTATACCCACAATTATGTATGGGAGCCTCTCAAGCTGATTTCGGGCTAGATAGGGGCCTTTGTGCATGGATCGGACTGTCGACTATTTTCCCAGGCATCTATGTTGTAGTTGGTAACCTCAATAGCCTATATCTTTAGGGAATTTACACAAGGTGATTGTGGAGGGGAAAGTCTTCATGGTACCTGGAATCAACGTTGGCCAAACTCACTCAGGCTCCTTGGAGAGTATACCCATGATTATGTGTGGGAGCTTGCACCAGGGTGTAAGTCCATTAAGCAGGTCATCAATATAAATTTTCCACCTGCTTTATCCCAGCCCCTTCTGGTCTTGATTTCATGACGTTGGATTTCATCACCAACTAGTGACTTTGAAATAAGAAGGTTTGTTTGCTTGGTTTGATTTCTAGATTTTACTAGTGAGTGTTTTTTTTTTTCTCTAGTTGGCCATAGATTTTTTTCGTTCTTTACTTGGTTCATCCAACATCATCCTTCTCCATTCATGTAGGATGCAAGGGATACCCCTGAAAGATCCGGAAGGTTATATCCCTTTGCTTCCTAAATCACTAGAAGGCTCTCCTGAGGGAGTAGTCAATAACGAAGTAGCTTATGAAGTTGGAAGCACACACTCTTTGGAAGGGTTTCGTATTGTTTAGAACTCCTTAGAAGCTTTCCAACTTCCCCCAAATCTATTATTGAGTATTAGACAAGACGCACATTTTCTCCGAATGAATTCATTGAGAGAAATTTTTGTTGTTGAGAGTATTGGAGTACCTATTGGACCTAACGTAGGATCTGGAGTAGAATATCCATTGTTTCCCAGTGAATCATTTAGAACCCCAGCTCACATTGCTGGAGTTTTTAATCCTAGTTTCATCCCTTTGACAGTATGTGATATTTATGACAACCTAGGAATGAGTCCTGATCAACCTATGGCATCACAAATTCCTGAGACGTTTGTTACCTATATTGTACCTTTATACAATTTTATTGGTAATACCAGTAGTGTACCGCCGTTTCAGAACAATTGTTGGTTGGTTCTCACTCGATTCTTCCTCTCTAGATGGCCCATTCTATTATGGTCCCACAAGCTACCATGGTTTCTACCGAAAATGTGGTTATCACTCAAGTTCCTATTGGAATGCCACTTCCACCTAGACCAAATCCATCACTTCCCCTAGGTATAAAGATTTGAACACTTCCATTGCTATCCCTACCCAGAATCCATCCGGAGGGTCTGGACTTTTTGTTCCTTCTAGGTATAACACTGCAAGTCAGTTTGTTCCTACACCTACCCGGATTCTCTCCAAGGGGCCTTATGTTCCTCTTCCACCTTTGATAGGAGGATCTCATCGTTCTGGCCCTAGTGGCTCTAATCCAATTAGAGGCACCAGTCTTTCTATCGCTTCTGGTTTTTAGATTCCTACTGGAGGTCAACCTCAAGCTGGGGGGCAACCTCAATTTGGGGGACAACCTCATATTGGGGGACAACCTCAACTTGGGGGGAAACCTCAAGTTGGATTCCATAACCCAATTTATGGACAACATGTACCTGTGTTACAATCTCAACCTTGGAATCTTCCTTTCCAAGGAAATATACAACTGTATAGGGGGAAACATCCTCAAGTTAATTCTTTTGTACCCACTAACCTTGACCAACCATATCCAGGTTCTTTGAACCCCACTTGGGGTAAAAAAATTCAATCTAATGTTCCTTTCCAAGGGAACATACTTAATCAACCCAACCCTGTGGGCTATTCACCTCAAAATCCCCCACAACTGAATCTGTTAGGACTATCTAATTATATGTAGACTACTTATGGTCCTACTAGTATACCTACAGGGCTTCCCCCTTAGAAATACCAGTTTCCTCAAGTGAACCGACATTTTCCTTTTCTAGCCACTTTGGATTTACCTGATTTGTCTAGGATTTTTAATGATACTATTTTACATTCTCCTTATTAGCCTGTCATACCGGCCAAGTTACCATCCGACATTCCTAAATTTGACAGTCGAGCAGGAGAATATCTGAATAATCATGTTATGACTTTTCATCTATGGTGTTCATCCAACTCCTTGATGGATGACTCCATAAGATTACGACTTTTCCAACGAACTCTCACGGTTTCGGCAGCAAAATGGTACATCAAGTTACCATGAGGATTATTTAATGACTTTAACACCATAGCCATGGCCTTTTTGACACATTACCAATTGCCAATTCTATACGAGACAAGAACCGGAATTTAGAGTTCTTTTAAACAATCCTTTTCCACTCATATTTCTGATCACATCCATGAGTGGAGGAGGATAATATGTTTGATCAAACTTCCTCTTCCTGATCAACTATTGGTTGAGTGGTTTACAAAATCACTCATTAGACCTATTGCTCATGATGTTTCCATGGGTGATGTTGTCACTGAAGAGCAGACGATTAGTCATGCTCAGTATCTAGATCTCATTTATTCGCAAATGGGAACACTTTACGATTTGATCCATGACGCTCCTCGTCCTTCCACAAATCCTACCCCAACACCTCCAACAACTTCTCATGTTGTTGATGGTGTGATTGGCACCTTTCATGCTGAGACTCAGTCTGTGCACGCCAGTCACACCAATCCCAAATCTAATAATTCTAATGTACAAAATACTCCTACTCCTACTCCTTCCTTTGGTAAGACTGCTGAAGTTAATTCGGTTCAATCCACACCTACCAAGAATAATCAAAATAAAAAGAAAGGGAAGGGTAAGAATAAGGAGGACAAGAATAATAATCCACAATCTGATTAATCCAAAACGCAAACCACTGATCATAAAGATAAACCTAAACCTCGTTACCCTTGCCTTATTTGTGGTGACAATCATTACACGAAAGATTGTCCAAGACGTGTTGCGGTTACTAAGTTCCTCCAAGCGACCGAGAATACTTCTACACCTATCGTTTTGTCACAACATTTCCCTTCTAAGAAACAGGCCCAACTGGTCATTCATGACCAAGCTTCTCCTTTTACATCATCTTATGTCCTTATGTGTACTAGTGACTCTAAAAAGAACAAAGTTGAAGTCGCAACTCAAGCCAAAGACTACTCTCTGTCAAAAGAGAAAGTTGATGATATACCACCTTCGTTGGTCCAACCTTCTCCTCCAACTTCACCTCCAAATGGTCCTCTTCATCTCAAAAGACCGGGTCTAGATACAGTTCTTCGCCCTCCTCCCAAGGGCATTGTTTGAAAGTCTGCATTCAATCCTCACGCACATGCTGCCCAAAACTACAGTATTGTAGAAGACCTTGCGCAAGCACCCTTTGCGATGTCGACTCTCGAAGTCCTTCAAAGTTTTCCTACTCAATGGAAGGAACTGTTAAAGGCCATTGGTGGAATTGATCCCACGGATACCAATTTAATAATATTTGACTTGGAATATCACATTCCAAGGCTTCCTCCTCAGTTAGTGTGTCAAATCCAAGTTGTTGTTGAAAAAAAGAATATATGTAGAACTGTTATTGATGAAGGAGCCTCGACTTGCATTATGTCCATTACTTGTTGGAAATCTATTGGCTCTCCTACTATTATAACCCTAATTTGCACCATACATACTTACCTGACATCAGGCCATCTCATATGCCTTCTTTGCCAAGCCAGTACTGAACAACTCTTCTTAAAAACACCCTTTTTAAAGGCCCACGCACCCTGCTCCACTACAGCCTGTGTGTACACTCTAGCTGACCCACTATAGCCTGCGTGTACCTACAAAAGCATGAAAAATGGAAAGTTGTTGACGGAACACACAGTTTTGGGTAAGTTAACTAAACCTTTCGACCATGCATGTCCAATCATTCGACTAAATACCTAGCTCCTTATAGCCTATAAAAGAAGGGGTAGGGGTCCCATTTGAAAGGAGGAAAATCATAGTAAAGAAACTCTACCTGAATTAGCATTCCCCTTGCCTCAACCTTTTGCAACTATTGTGTGAAGAGAAGCATATAAAGAAGTAGTTGGAGTGCATTTGAAGAGGAGCCCAGGACCAGATTTGAGGAGCAGTGGTCGATCTCACTATTGTAAGGTATTCTTGTGAGATTAATAAAAGAAGTACTTTTCCCATCCCGCCAGATGAGGTTTCTATTGTTTGAATATTGATTATATGTTGATTTAATCTCTAACCTATTATTTCATAGATCAAATGCATGTGGAGATTGTCGTTTGTCTTTTGTGAATGCAGGTCAGAATTGGGAGGAGAGTTGCAGTCGAGGAGCGACCAAGCGTGAAAAAGGATGGACATCAAACACGAAAATAAGGTAATCCAACTTGATCTTTTAAACCTTGTATTTGCATATGAACAATGGGTTTTAGGCAGGGGATGATGGTAGAAAGTAGGAATCTTTAGGTCATTTCTGCATGCATGATAAAACCCTTAGTGCTAGTCCATAGGAGGGATTTCCCACCCACAACACCTTCCCTCACCCAATCACACAATACACTTAATGGTACAGGTTTTAAAACTTACGGTGTTCTTCTTTCATTGTCTATTACGTTGGAAGGTAAATCATTCAACGTCGAGGTTGAGGTTTTTGATGCACCTCTTGATTATAACCTTTTACTTGGCCATAGATGGATTGATTCCATGCATGCAATTGTGTCTACCCTTTTTCGTTTGTTACGATTCCCACACCAAGGAAAGGTCGTTACCGTTGACCAACTGGCCTTCTTTAATTTCGATTCTTGTATTAGAAACGTTCCCTTTATCTTGAAGACACCTCCCGATTACGATAATGTCGGAGTGGGTCTTTTAAAATATTCAACTTTGATGGGTACATTTCCAATACCACCACTCGATATTCCCCCTCCTTTTTTTGCCTCAATTAACATGATCTCGACCATTGTTCGAGAAACCCCTGAGTCATATGATCCATGGGTAGTACCTAACTCTATTGATTACCTTCGTTACAGTGACAAAATGCCTTTAAGTCCGATCGAATCCGATTATCAAGCTATTCAATCGACAACCCCCTCTCCTCCTTCTCTCTGTGATTCATCTCCGGGTCTGTTCCACATGATCTTTCCTACTGATGAGATGATCATGTCAGTGATTTCTATGGAAGATACTCCATGGGACAATGGAAATCATCGTCCCATTATTTTCCTTGAACGTGATACCATAGAGAGCTACCAACAGATTTAAGCTCCGTCGACTGTTGTTATTTCTTCAGTTCCTGAGTCAACACACAATGTCTTATAAGAAGGGAACCTGAGTAACATTTCACCTAATGTCCCTCTTGACACATCAATTAAACCCAGAGTCGTGGAAAATGTCCATATCGATGCCTCATGTTCTGTGATGAGGTCTGCACCTATAAAGCCCTTTTTGAGGAATTTCGTGACATTTTTTCCTGGAGTTATGAAGAAATGCCAGGTATTGATGCTGATATCATTGTGCATGAGATTAATACATACCCGAATGCTAAACCTGTTCGGTAGAGAATTCGCTCAGTCCATCCACGTAAAGTCGCTGCTATCAAGCTTGAAGTTGAAAAACTTCTTAAAGATGGCTTTGCCTATCTTGTGGCTTTGACCAATTGGGTATCCAATCTTGTTCCAGTGAATAAGAAACAAGGTACGATCTGTGTTTGTGTATATTATAGGGACATAAATAAGGCTTGTCCTAAGGATAATTACCCGACCCCTTTCGTTGACCAGATCGTTGACAACTATACCGAGAGTGAAATCTTCTCCTTTATGGATGGTTTCTCTGTTTATAATCAAATTAATATTTTACCTGCGGACCAACACAAGACTGATTTTATTTTCTCTTAGGGAAGCTTTGCCTACCGGAAATTACCCTTTGGTCTCAAGAACATTGGTGCGACCTTTTAGTGTGCTATGTCTTACACTTTTCATGATATTAAAAACATTGTATAACCCTATCTTGACGATCTCCCTGCGCATTCCATGCGTCGTCAAGATCACCCGACACATTTAAGGGCCATTTTCGTAAGCTATCCTTATTATCGCATACATTTGAACCCACATAAATGTGTTTTTTTGTATGGAGTCTGGAAAACTTCTTGGTTTTATCATGTTGATACACGGGATTCGAGTAGACCCCTTGAAGGTTGAGGCTATTCTTAATATACCTCCTCCTTCCATGCTATGCTAGCTCCAAAGTTTGCAAGGGAAGGAAAATTTTTTGCGTCGTTTCATCCCCAATTACGCTGAACTGACGAAAGGATTCACTCAACTACTCAAGAAAGGTTATGATTTTGTATGGGACAATACTGCAAACAAATCTTTTGAAGCTTTGAAAATTTCCTTAACCTGTACACCATTGTTGTTTCCCCCTGACGATAGCCGAGATTACTTCCTCTACTTAGTTGCTTCGGACTCTACCATTGCTATGGTCCTATTCCAAGAGGATGATTCACATGACGAACATGTGATATACTATTTGATTCAGATTCTTATGACTACCGAAACCAAATACTTACATCTGGAGAAACTTGCCTTGGAAGTTGTTCAAGTTGTCCAATGTTTTCGCCATTATATCTCATTATGTAGAACCACTATTATTTCTGATTGCAACCCCATGAAATATATCCTTACTCGAAAATTTCTAGGGGGGAAGTACTCCAAATGGATAGTGATTCTCCAGGAGTTTGGCTTGGAGTTTGAACATTCTAAGTCAAAGAAATCTTTGGTTTTTGTCAAACTAATATGTGACCTTCCCTCTACTGAGACAGAAAATGTGGCAGAGGATTCCTTGCCTAATGAATCTCTTTTTCTGATCAGTTTTGATGACGTATGGTATAGAGATATTATTATCTATCTCCAGAATCAAAAATTTTGGCCTAGTCTATCTAGTACAGATCGTCGTCGTATACGGTATCAAGCCCACCAATACATCATTCTTGGTGATACCCTTTATCGCTGCGATGTTGATTCCATTTTTCGACGATGTCTCACTTAAGATGAAGCTGAGAAATCTTTGAATGAATGTTACTCCGGAGCATGTGGCGGTCATATGTCTGGGTATGTCGCTGCCCAAAAGATCTTACGCGTCGGTTATTTCTGGCCTTCTTTGTTTAAGGATTGCATTATTGCCATACACAAATGCCATGCTTTCCAAACTTATAATAACAACATAAGATCTCATATTGCTCCCTCCTGTAGTTTTCGTTGGTCCATTCGCCAAATGGGGCGTTGAATTCATGACATGTAACCCTCACTCAGTAGGGGGGGAATGGATACCTCATTGTAGCTATGGATTATTTTACTAAATGGGCTGAGGAAATGCCTACATTTGATAACACAAGGAAAAATTGAATATTGGTCATATTCAATCATATCATTACTAGGTTTGGTGTCCCTCAAGCCATTATTACTGATCACGATAGTCATTTTCAAAATTTTATGATGTCTGAACTTACTGAGAAGTTGGGTCTTCGCCATGAAAACTCAACCCCCTATTATCCACAATCCAATGGCTAGGTTGAAGAGATCAACAAGGTTCTCACTACCATGCTTCGACGGATGATAGGAATTCATAAGACAAATTGGCACATGATATTGTTCTCATCATTATGGGCCTATCAGACATTTGTTAAGTCTTCCACAATATTTCCACCTTTCCATATAGTTTATGGTATCAAATCCATATTGTCGATTGAATGTGAAATACCGTCTTTGAAACTAGTCGTTGAACTTCTCCCTAACACCTATGCTGAAGAGGAGCATCTTTTGTATTTGATGCAACTAGACGAAACTGTCACAATTCCTCCTTAGTTATTGAAACTCAGAATAAACGTGTTAAATCCAAACATGACAAACATGTCAAGCCACATGTTTTTTTTTCTGAAGGTGATCTAGTTCTCCTTTACTATCAAGATCGTGATCTGCGAGGGGCCGGTAAATTTGAGCCCATGTGGTGGGGTCCTTATATTGTCAAACGGGTATTGGAGAAGGAAGGTTATGAGTTGGTTGATTATGATGGAATCCCTTTGAGTGAACTTAGAAATGGACTTTACTTAAATAAGTAATATGCTTAAGTGATTTTTTCATGACTGCTTGTATTTTAGTGTATAATACTCTTGTGTCTGTTTCTTGTGTGCGTTTTCATTTTTTGGTTTCGACCTTTAGCTACTTACCTTGAGTTTTTCTTGGTTTCCAGATGTTGGTGTCTTCACTACCCTACATTGGCTTCATCGATGGCACTAGTTGCAGTACTCAAAACTTAGCGGTTGCTTCTTGGGAAATCTATGCACCTATGGATGAATTGATTAGCCTACATGGCGTTTGCCTTGGTCGTGCAAATAAAAATATTGCGGAATACAGTGTTGTCATCGAATTATTGACCGATGTTTTTTCACTTGGAATCCGTCATCTTTTTGTACAACTAGATTCATAGTTAGTGGTCCTACAGTTGAGTAATGTGTATTCTATCCGAAGCCCTACGTTGTTAAGGGTATATTTACGAATTCCCCTCTTGGAACGTCATTTTGATTACATTGAATATCAACACATTCCTAGATGTCTAAATACATTAACAGATGTATTGGCTAATTATGTGTTAGACAAACATTTGAGACATTTATAAAATCCAATCACACTTTGTATATACAACAAATAAGCCGGTAGAAGCCTCATATATGTATAACGATAAAAGTTTTTACAAAAAGTGTTTTTGTCTGAAGACCAAAATATCAAAAATGTGAAGCACATGGCTTCATATAAAATAGAACATCAAGGATGTTGCTCGCTATAACATGTGACTACCCATGCTACTCTACGGAGCAGTCAACCGATGGAAGCAGACATTCCCACTGTGTGGCGTTGGTAATGCCTCGGGACATCATCGATAGAGGAATATGGAATGTTCATCGTGAGCCCCTCTAGATTTTTTTCTATGGTCTCGTAGTCAACATCATCTACTCGTGCTACATTACCTCTCTCCCCTCACCTCTGGATAGGGGATGAACCTGGAGGTCGGTAAGGTCCCACATCTACATCATCAAAGAGCATTTGATTAGTCATCGGATAAACAACATAAAAAACATTTTATATCATAAAAAAATCACAAAAACATCATATAAACAAAATTTCCTTCTGACCTATGTCCCCCCATTATGAACCTTGAGGAATATCTAATTATGGATCTCCTTGAAAGTCCAGCCTAACATATGCATAGTCGTCAACCATAAGCATATAAGTCCTCAACCAGTTGAAGAAGACATCGTTATATCTAACGATGGGACTGATTGCATGTCGTGCCATGAGGTCGACCCTCCTCTTCATTCTCGGATCTTGTGGGGTGGGTATACCCCACTATACCTGTAAGCGCAAAAATGGGACCCTCTCTAGGAAGAAGGACACCAAAATAGAACTATATCCAAACTGTTTCACCTCACCACTCCTGCACTTGGTCAGTTGTTTTTTCATACTCTTAAGAACCCCTTCAAACCAACTAGGGGCTCCATACACTCCAGTGCATACTGAAAATAGTTCTGAAGAGACATATGGGGAGATGCACTCCTTGCCATGCATGTGATGGTATAGAGGATGGTCCGTAGAGGAAAATATCATACATATCTTATAGCGACTTTACCACTATGCTTCTGAGTACCTGGCACACAATGTTCACTAATATAGTGGTTCATAGGATCGTCGCCTCCCCTGCTACCTGTAAGTGTTACTCGGGACCCATGGTGAGATAGCCTGGTTAAGAAGTAGATATCCTTGATATCTATCATAAGAATGTGATCACCCACATGAAATGCCTTCTCGTTCACATCCCACATGTGAACTAGGTACTCGACTAATCTCATATGGGCCCTCATACCCTGGATTTTGAATTTTTTTAAAAACCCACATTGCTGGAGGGCCATTACCATTCTCAGGTCATTCTTGGAAAAGTAGTCTTCCTCCTCGTGTTCTCTCTCCCGCCATTCCAACATTTTTACCATGGAAAACCTGCAATGGAACCATAAAGAGAGATTAGCATCATTATCTTCTTCCCTGTAGAACTTTTATTCGCATTTTCATCTTTAAAAACTTTTGGGGTTATGCACATCACAGGCCAGGGCATCTGCACAGTGTGTAGTAGTCGCAGTATGGATATAGAGTCGACTGTGATGACCCTAGACTATCGCAGGGCTCGATATAGGGTGCCTGCGATGACCTCCGCGCATAGGTACCCTCAAAAACTTAACTCAAAAGTCTATTTCTAACCAATGAAAAACAAATTTTAATCCATGGAAAGTTGAAAGAGATGAAAATCACATGTTCTATGGAGATGGTTCGTCTAATGATCAATCATGTCCTTCACAATCCACAGTGGAAATTCAAGGTAAAAGGGGGTTTTTGAGCAAGGTTTGGGTGAAATGACAAATGGAATAGTGAAATGAGGTTTTTACCCATTTTTATTGATTTATTCACTTTTTCATTTGTATTTTATATTATTTTATATGTTTCATCTAAACCCTAAAGTCCTAATGACTTTGAAAGTGTTTTTTTTTGCAGATAAAAAGTCTAGGAGTGAAACATTGAACAAGGATACACTTTTTGGTTTGTTTTTATACATTTTTCGCATGTATGGATCCTTTTAGGGTTTTTTCAGGAAAAACTCCGAGCTTAGTTTTTGTTCTTTCTCATGCTCGTAAATCAATGAGAATGTAACCGAGTATACTTTTATCGCTTTTTCGGACTTGTAATGGTAACATGAAAAACAAAACCTATGGAGTATCCTATAAGCTCTTTTCACGCTCCATAAAAATGAAAATATTCCCGAGCGACCTTGTTCTTTTCACGCTCATAAAAGTATTTGAAGAAAACATCTGATGGGCAGTAGATTATCACTTTTTCGGTCTCGTCGGATTAATTTACGAAAAAGGACCTTATGGAGTTCTCTTTAAGTGTTTTTCAGACTCTCTAAACATGAATAACCCCTGATTTTTCTCTCTTTGGACTTGTTAAACAACATCGAAAGACCCATATGGGATCGAACCACTCCTTCTTAGTGTTCATTAAACATACTCCAAGGGACTCATCCGAAGGATGAGCTTACATCAACAAGCATATGTTATCCTCCTCAATCTTGCGTAAAAATAAAGAGGTAATCGCCAGGAATGGTGGGGGAAAAATTGGGAAAGAAATGTGTCTCTGTATCCATGTTAGTGGCAGTAATAGTTTCTCTTTAACATGACACCCCCTTTCATCATTGTATCTGGCTTGGGAAATCCATTTATGTCTCGTTTGACCATCTGCATGTCCATATGTTGGTTCCTCCTTGAGTCAAATTTTCCAAGACCATTGTCATGTCATTCATATGTTCAAGAGAATTACAACCTAAACAAGCCTTCTATTGAGTCGGCCATCCGCAGTTATAAATTTTCTACCATGTCGGCCTTCCCGGTGTTAGTTTCGAATCGCCTCATACCTTGATCTACTTCAAATATGTCACTTATTTTGTGTCATTGATGGGGGATACATTAAGGCCCTCCTGTGATGAGTCTTTTCCTGTCAACTTCAACTCATTATCCAGGAACCAAACTTAGAAATCATTCAGTACCTTAGAGCCTGCATGCCTCAAAGGCAAGTTTCTTTGCTTTCAACAATGGGTTTACATCATTAACCCCTGATTGGAATATTCCATCAAGTGTTAGACTTCAACTTATTTATTCACATTCTTTGGATTGTACTGGGGTGCCTTGGGAGTCATTGACATCAATGGTGATTTCCCTCACACTTGTTAACGATTTTCATTAGTGACTGGTAATCAAGTGGTTTCTACCATGTTCAACTTCAGCACCTGTAATCGCATGGTTAGATTCGTACTTAAGGATGAAGGAAATGAAGACCCTGGATCATACCATTCTAGTCCAGGTTGTGACGAAGTATTCATGATTTGTATTGACACATAGATCCACTTTGTATGTCTCATGGCTATGTCTGAATTTGAATTCTTTAGAGCATAGATCCATAATGTATTCTGGGGGGCTATGTCGATTCATAATAACATGGATCCATAATGTATATTTAGTGGCCATGACTCACTTGACATTTTGTAATCTGAGTATGGGAATGCCTACCTCGGACAATGGTATATGATTATGTTGATGCTTGATTGTTTGCAGGTTCCCGATCAGTGTGCTCCATGTTTCCGACACACACATTCTACAAAGTATTTCGACTGTCACGAGTTCTAGCCTCATAATTTGGGGGCCATTTTGTTACACATTATTTTGGTCACCCCAATGATCCATTGACAAACATGTGTTCATGTTCCCAAAAAGAGTCTTTTTCCATGAGGAAAGTGATTGGATTTCTCCTCTTAAAAACCCTATTAAATTCTTCACAGGCTGCAAAAGGCATAGGGTGCGACGATTCCTGATCATTGCTACCTTCTCTAGAGTTGGGTTGCAACCTCTCCACATGTTGCACTATAGCTAGGGTGCGACGATGTCAAAATACAAGGAAAAATAAAACTTCATGAAAGTTCTAGAAGGGGATCTTCTAGAAGATGAGGTGGTGTCTTAATGGTTTGGATCTTACTCACTTCTATGATTTGGTGGGATCATTCTAATATCTTCAAACCATCTCTATTTCCCCTATATAAAGAGGGATATATCATGGAAAAGGTTAAGAAAAGCAAGGTTAAGTTTGAATAGGCTAAGAATTGGATGAGGAACTCTACTTCAGCTCATACTTGAGAGCTTCATTTTAGTTCATCAAGTCATTGTGGATCTTCTTCATTCAATTTTGGAGCAAGTGTGTGTGTTGGATAAAAGGGCCATCGAAAGGGGATCTTGCAACATCAAGGCTTCGGTTGTAATATCCACTTTCACTTTAATATAATACAGTGATATGCTTATTTCCCATAAAACTTGTCTTGTTTTATTGTATGACTCCTTGATCACATGCATAAGTTCTTGTTGAGTATATTGGATTTCTTTCACTTTGGTTGGCTTGTGTTCCCTTGCATATTCAATATCACAGGAGCACCGAAGTGGAGCTAGGATGACAATGGAAAGAGGAAGCGACATTTAAATGATATGTTCCCTACCTCTTGTTAACTATTAAACTCAATAGTTAGATCTTAGGGAAAGCGTCATATTATATTCTATTTTTTTCTAGATCGAGGTGGATTTAGGGAGATCTGTTTTTGTTCTCATTTACCAATTAATCTCATAAAAACGAATAACCTGTAACAACCTGTACCAATCAACCTACACCAAACAACCTATACCAATAAGTTGAACCAACACGTACCATGCATCAACTTGTACCTCAACATGTACCATAAAAAAGTTCATCAACCATGCACCAAAACTGTACAAATAAATTTTCACAACAACTTGTCCAAACAACCTATCCCATCAATCTTGTCAACCAAATCAGATCTACTCACTAAGATCAATCACCAAGACAACTCTCAAAGATGTGCATCAACCAAGCATAACACAACAACTCATAATCATCACCAAGATCAATATGTTCTTCTAATAATATACCAATACAAGTATGCTACATCATTCATAAACCATGTGTCAACAATACTACTAACAAGTGCCTCCAACCATGGACCAAGTATGTACCAATCATGTATCAACTACTCATCAACTATGACTCATCAAGATGTACCAACATCATCAAATATACACCTCATGTATGTGCCAACTCATCAACTACTAGTCTCAACCATGTACCCAACATGTACCTCAACCAAAATCCCTCATCAATTTCATCATCCAAATCTTATTTGTAACTCTGTAATAGACCTGGTGTATAATATCACATACCTACAAACCTTCCTTAACTTTAACAACAAGAGACTAGCATTTTCATCAAACATTACTTTAGTCTCACATGACTAATTTTGGATTAGTCAACAACCCTAAATTGAAATAACCATAACTATGTACCTGTAATGAATAAAGATCTAAAAATGGTACACAATATTCTTCGGTGTCTTTTATGCAATTCCTGCATACTTTACTACTTGGAACCTCTCAGAAAAGGAGTTATAGAAAAAATGGAATACCTTGTTGAATTCTGGCTTATTCTAGAGAGTGAACTTGTAGAGCGTGCCCCACACGTAATATTTTTTGTATGGATATGAAAATTGTACACAAAATACTATAGACTGTACGATAAACAATACATTTGGTCTTACTGAATTTGGATTTGTTATGAATAAGTTATGATGTTTTTACCCGAAACACTTGTTTTAGACTAGTTTCAGGACTAGCCAAAAACCCTATTTCCACAGTGTGTAACTTCAAAAATAAAATGATACACAAGATTAAATATGTATCACAGCTAACTGGATATGTTTCTTGAATGGCCTCCCAATTTCACAGTCTGAATCATTCTAGAAAAAACGTTATTGAGAAAATGGTGAGATGACCTGTAAATAACATACCTTATAAAGCATCATCAAAAGAATTTATCCTCCCTTGAATTCTGGCCTTCTTTTCTTCACCTTCCCTCTCAAATTCGACTTAGATATCCTTTCATTACCTCAATCACCTGTAGATATTCAATATTCTCAAGTGTGATTAAAATGAGAGAGCCTTGCCTCTTATTTATACTTTCATGTAGCTTCCTCAAGGGGTTACCTTTTAACCATCTTAACCCACTTTCCTTATTTTAGGGTTAACCTACTTCTAACCACTTGTTAACTTAGTAATTTCTCCATTAACTTTATTATTTAGATAATTTCTTTTGTATTCCCTTTGACATATAGTACACTCATCACTTCACTTTATTATTTACCTTCTAAAATCTCTTAAACCACTTTGACTACTTTGACCTTTTGGGGCTTCTAGATGACTCATGAGGGTTCTCCAACTTCACATGGCCATACCTCTCTAACCGTGAGGAGTTATGTGACGTTACACATATCACGGGAAATGGCATGACATGTACTATCCATATAGAATATTCTTACCTGCAAATATATCAAAACTCATACCATTATCCATCAAACAAACTTGGGTCCATTACCCAAACCTTTCTCCAACTTCACATGGCCATAACTCTCTAACTATGAGGATCTATGTGACGTTCCAGATACCACTGGAAATGGCATGACATGTACTATCCATGTGGAATATTCTTACCTGCAAATATATCAAAGCACAAGCCATTATCCATCAAACAAACTTGTGTCCATTACCCAAACCATTGTGCTACCAGAATTCGCTACCGAACTTTCTTCAAGGGTTGACATCAGTGACAACCAACTCAATTAATCAACAACTACCACAATACTAAAATATAAAACATCCCAATATAATCTCATCTTCAAAAATATGTTATCCAAGTTCTTCCAATATTACTCTTTTTTTAAATTAGTGCATAAAAGTTTTAGAATTTTGTACTAACTCATGCAAGTGAAACTTTTTTCTCTATCATTAAAGCTCAATAATAAAAAAGGTTGATATTTATGCTCTAACATCAGAGTTAAATAATAATAATAATAATAATAATATAAATGATTTCTTTTTTAATTAGTGCATAAAAGTTTTAAATTTTTTTACTAACTGATACAAGCAAGTGAAACTTTATGCTCTATAATTGAAGCTCATTAATAAATAAAGTTGATATTTATGCTCTTAACATTAGAGATAAATAATAAGAATATAAATTATTGACAATAATAATAAAATATAAATAAAGAAAGTTGATAGTTATGCTCTTAACATTAGAGATAAATAATAAGAATATAAATTATTGACAATAATAATAAAATATAAATAAAGAAAGTTGATATTTATGCTCTAACATTAGAAAAAAAAAATAATAATAATATAAATGATTAACAATAATAATAAAATATAAATAAAAAAAATCGATAACTAAATAATAAGAATAGTTACTCTGTAAAATTTTCTATAATATCTTTATTTTTAATCATTTAATCTTAATAAATTTTATATTCAAAATTCATAAAAACATGTTCCTTCTCTTCCTAGTATATATATATATATAATCTTAGTGCATAAAAGATTTAGAATTTTCTACTAACTCATGGAAGTGAAATTTATGCTCTATCATTGAAGCTCAATAATAAAGGAAGTTGAGATTTATGACTAACATTGGAGCTCAATAATAAAAATATAAATGATAGAGAATAATAATTAAATATAAATAACAAAAATCGCCACTATATAACTCTTTAAGTAATAAGGATCGTTACTATGTAACTTTTTCTATAATATCTTTGATCTTTAATCATTTTATATTAATAAATTTTATATTCAAAATTCATAAAAACATGATCCTTTTCTTCTTAGAATATATATATATATATATATATATATATATATATATATATATATATATATTCACTTCCTAAAAATAAATATGGATGGATAATTGGTTAAAGAAGGAATGTGGAGAGACAAAATGGCACCTATTACACGGTGGAAACATTTAAAAGATCAAGTTATCCCATAGTTTATTAGCAAAATCAAAATAGACACAACAAAACTTGCTAACCTATAAACCAACCAAATGTTTGGGGCACTGTATATCCAACTATCAAGCATAGGCATCGGTAAGCATTGTGCTCCCCTTGATTGAACCATCCTAATTTATGGATGAAGCCATATTGTGTGATCTTGAATCAATTATTAGGTCAGAAGTAGAAACAAATATCGATGTTCATAGGGAAGGGAGAACACAAAAGATCTATAAGATTCCATGCCATTTTAGAATTCTCAAAACCCAAAGCATGTTCGATTGAAGCCACTGCATAGAAGCCCTCTCTGTATGCGCACCCTAAGCCCTCTTTCCTCTACTCTCCCCCGCCTCCCCTCCTACTGACTCAGCCTTTGCTACCTTAGATGTTGTTGGTAGGGATGTATCTTGTGCTCCTAGAACAAGATCAACTTGATCAACGGGTGATGCAACTAGTGGCTAAGCAACTAGATATGGAACCGGTGGATATCCAACTGGGATGGATGAAATTGGTTCAACTTAGTCAAATGCATCAATTGTCTTTGCCTTCACATAGCCCCTAGGAGCTACATGATATCTTGGATCATCATTTCTTGGAACAACAGGCAATCCTTAAATTACATATCAGAACTATAGTTTATGTTGGAGAATCATTTTGAGGTACAATATCATATCTTGGAACACAACTTCTATTAAAAACACCAAATACATATATAATAGGAACAAAGGAAGATACCAGAGCGCCCTCTCTTGGAACAAAAGGCAATTTTGGAACTATACTTCTAGGAACACTTGGAAATGTAGGAACACAAGGAGGAACTCAAACTACTAGTTCTCCTACTGGATATGAAATCAGAACAAATACAACTGTTGAATCAACTGGAACTATCTATGCTTGCTTTGTTGATTTCTCTGTTGTTGGTGTTGCTACTTAAACTCTTTGTGCTGGAATCATTGCTCTTTCCTTTTCTATGGGTTTAGGTTATACTAAATCAACCCAGTCAATTGGTACTAGAACACTTGCAACTGGAACTTGACTTCTAAGGAATTCACAGGATGTCAAAACTAAGATTCTAGGAACATAAGGTAATGCACACTATAAAGTACAAATGCATACGAATGTTGGAACAACGGGAAATTACAGAATTACATATATATAGGGACAAATAAAAATGTCAGAACGTTGCTTCTATAAACACACATAGATGCACTAACTTGAACAATAGCTGATATCAGAACTACATTGATATGAACATCATTGGATGTAAGAATAAGAATTCTAGCTACTTAAACTTGATTTGGTGGATTTGCACCCAACAACATAGGAAAAGTAATAAGTGGTATCATAGAAAGGGGAAACAAAGGCATAGTTAGGGGTGGGCATGGGCATCTAAGGAAGAGGTAACAACCCTACTAGTTCCAAAGAAGGTAGTTGATCTAGCAGTGGCACCACCAGTAATTGTGGTTTAACCAGTCAATGTGCCAGTGAAGTTAAGGGTAGTAGCAATTACAGTTCCAATTCCTATAGGTGTTCCGACAAGAGAAAAAGAGCTAGAGATTCTAGGGGTTATATAGATGCAAATGCATCAGTCACTATAGAGGCATCAATTAAAATGGAAAAGTGTGTGGCATCAGTGTAGAGAAAATATCCACTTAGACCTACATAAGCTCTTGTTCTTGTGTATCTAAGAGAGAATAAATATGGCGGGTACAATGTACAAAGTGGGTGAAGTGATTTCCAAATATTTTAAGTACGGTTTAGGTTTCACATTTGGTTTCAAGGCTAGTATATGAACAATATGTAGTTCCTCCCGCTTTAATGGCTATCTCAAAGTTGCTATCAAGCCTGATTTTTGGGCTAATAGGTACTTTGACCTATATACAACTTTTTTTTATCAAGGTTTACTTAGTGTTCAATGATTGAATGAATACGCATGGTGGGTCATCGATGAAAACACATGGGAAACATTAGGGTGATTGTAATTGATAGTGATGCCTTTATAATTCATTAGTTTTTTCCCCCTTTCATGTGGTCCCTGCCCATCAATCTAATACTTAGGGAAAAAATAAATTTACGTCGATAAATGAGAACTTGTATTTGTGTTGAGTAATGAGCAAGAAAAAGAGATCAACGGGTGGTCTCATTGACCAAGTAAAATATCGATACCCACGACCAACAGAACTAATTCCAGTTCTTGATCGAGAACCATAGCCTACAACAATCATTGATCCAGTTCCATATATGAAGTTATAAGTAGTAGAGCCAAGAGCTAGAGAAAATCAAACCAAAAGGATACTACTACCAAAGCCATCTAGACCGACCAAATTCATAAATCCAGTTAGCCAAGAAAGTCGTTCTAAGTCAAGCCAATGAGAGCTAATTCCATCCTTTGACCTAGTTGGTGGAGTTTGACTAGAACCAAAGAAAGTAGCAGTAGCTACAACATTAAACATGAACCATCAACCACTTAAGATATACTTTTCTAGTTTTTCTTGTTGTTTACCCAGTAGAAGGACCATCATCCTGACCAGTAAGAAAGCCAAAGTCTATTGTTCATGATGATCAGGATTTAGTATTTGCTTCTCGAGCAGAAGAACCTAATTCTAGAGATGAAGAGTCAGATGTTTTGAATGAAGAGCCAGATGTTCGAGAGACAAACTCTTATGATTGATTTCTAGATCCAAACCTTCATGATAGAGATGTTGATCCAACCTTATCCATTTACCCATATCTAGATCGATACCCAGACCCACCTATAGCACCAAAGGAAGCATCTTAGCTAGTCATTGATTCGATTGACTAAGTTGCAGTTCTAGGTCCTCTAGCATGTGCAGTTAATCCAGTTGAGTCAGTCGATTAAGAAGTAGTTGATTCCTTTGATTAAGACATGACATATCCAGTTTATTCAGTCAATGAGAAGTAAAGGCAAAGCAAAAGCATAGGAGTTAGCTACTAGTAGATAGATAAAAGTAAGTAGTTGTTGACTCTGTTGATTATGGCGAACCATAACAAGTAGCAGCGTTAGTAGCACCAATAGTAAGTAGCAAAGGTACAACTTAGTCTAGTTCTTTAATTTTCTTATTCTATTTATTATAGTTATTTCTATAGATTGGAAACCAGATTAGAGATAAACCAATTATAGGGAAATTTTAGCCATCTTACGCAACACTTTGTGACCTTAGATGTAATATTCTCATCATTTCCTACAAAATTCAATAGGAAATTTTTTTATTTACAAATATGGGGTTCCATGGGCTCAATACCTAGTCCATCTTTCCTAATTTTCTTCCTGTGAGAGAGAAAATAGGTGGTTGTAGTACCAAATTTGGGAGAATCAAAGTCAGATTGTCTCTTAGCCTAGAAATATAACTTATTAAGATGGTTGGTCTAGCACCTGCCGACAGATTGAGGGGAATAAATAAGAAAACAAGTAAGTGATTTCTCCTCAAAGACTGAGCTTAGCTAGAAGGAAACTTTGCTTGGTTTTTGATAACCTTACCTTCCAGGTAGCAATTTGAGGGGAATAAATATAAGACGGGAAATAAATGAATTTGAGGGGACAAAATACAGGCCTTTCGGTAACTAGAGAGAGAATAAATAAAGCGTAATTACATATATAAACGAATTACCAGAGGTGACTAGTTTCAATACTGAAGGTGAATATTCTATTGATGAAGATTCTATAGAGGCAGGTAAATCAGAGCTTTTCGAACACTATGAATCAATCCCAAAGACACACCATATGCGTTCAAGTCCTTGTCACCTTATGGCCTCCCCCTACCTACATCCTTTATGATACTACTATTACTACTGTGAGTGGTTCTAATTATCCCTTACATAAAATATAATGAAGAATATTGTGATATAGTAGTTAGCATAAGATCTGATTAATACTCGTATATGAAACATCTACAAAGGAAGAAATATCTATGGAGGAGGTAAATCCCATAGTGGAAAAAGATAATGCACCTGAATTAACTAAGGGATGACTCATCCTAAGGATTTATGAACACAATGGTTGTGTACAAGCTAGGGGATTGGCAGATGATGATATATATAAAAGAGACACAATACCATTTGTTGAATCAATAGGGGGTGGTATCTCTTCTATAAGTTCAACAGGTGGAGTACAAGACTTTTGGTGAATTTCCAAAAAGGTTTGATTTAAATTTAGGGATTTCAAAACACATATGCGAATAATGACTATAAAGGATACATAAAGTACACAAATGCTTGTTATGAATTTTTTTGTTGCACTGCTTGGCAACATTAGGAAGAGAAATATGAACCACGGGGAGATCATAAGTCTCCTCCATCACTTGGTCATGACTTAACAATACTATGAGTTTTAGTCATTTATGGGTGGCATGACCATGAACATCACAAATAAAGCAAGATGGAGGTGTTATCTTGGGTGTATAAGTCTAAGTGGACATGGTTGGATTTAGGGAATGAGTGACCCCATAATTCTTGGTTTCCCCCCCATCACTTGTTCTTCCTTTGTTAGTATGGGTTGGAGGAATAAGTTGATAGACAAGACGCAAAGGATGGACCAATGTGGTTTGAACTAGATGCACAAGAATCAAGACAAATTGGGGTGTATATGTGAGGTTGGGTCAATTAAGATACCAAATGGGAAGGCTAATGGTCAGTCTAGGAAGGTTCAATGTAACCATGAAAAAAGCTCCAACTATACCAGTGGAGGAAATAGAAAAGTAATTTGTGCAATAGGAAAGTTAACCCATGAGTTTCCTGCCACTAGGGGAGGGGAAAGTTGTGTCTCCAAGTGTCTGGAAGATGACTCACGAGAGGTCATGATTGTACACATTTTGGATGTTCCTTTTACAAGGACTTTGGGTGGAGGTCCATGAAAGGCTTAGATCAGTTAAGGGTTTGTAAATACCCCAAGTTCAACTTCAAAAAATGAGGGCATGGAAAGGTTTCCTTCAATGGCCAATAAAACATTATCTAGAGTGGACAATGACTTAGGAACATGGTAATCAAGCTTATTGATGGTCACAATTTTTCCTTGATGGTGAAACATCATGAGATGAAATACTCTAGAAGCTACAACTTTCATGGCATACATGTAACTATGACCTAATAGAATGTTGTAATCGAGATGCACATCAACAACCTCTATATTGATCAAGATGGTCTTACCAACAATTTCAATGGGAACATTTTGCAAAAGGTCTTGTGGCTAGGAAAGGTGACCATCATACACCCGAAGAGTCATGAGATAAGGAACTAACTCCGGTGATCCTAAATTTTTCTAAATATGGGTAGCCATGACATAGGTATAATCACATTCATTTATGATACAATGATGAATGTTAGGATTATTTATAGTAATAGGAACCTAGAAAGAAACTACAAAAAGAATATGAGGTTATGCCTAATCAAAATAAAATGTGATTAAGGTAGATAAGAGGGTCAACATTTGGTCACAATATTGAAAATGGTCCACTGGTTGGGTCTGGGTCATTTTAATTCTCATTCAAATTAGGTTCTGAAGGCATACCATAGTGATGTCTCCGAGTCAATCAGTTAAGATTAGTCAAAGTCATGAAAATTATTTGGGAAGAAGGGTCACCAGAAGAATTCAAAGTAGAAGGTTGATTGGGATTGGGAGTTGTCGGTTGTGTTGAAACTATCCCTTGGAGAGGGAACAATTTTTACAACACCATGGGCTATGAAACATAAGGATTCCCTTGCTCTCTCGCCGATGGGAATAAATCAAGGGAAAAAACCTTACCTTATAGATAGTTATTTGAGGGGAGTTGAGGTTCTAAAATAGAGCATGTATCCTATAAAGTAAAGAGAAATAAAGATACATACGGTAAATTTATCCATCTTTTTCTCAAGATACATATAGGCCTTGAAAACAATCCAATCAAGGAACAGTTCAAATCAAGGCTTTGAATAACTAAAAAATATCCATATTTTCAAATGTAAGGTCGATACGTTTGACCCGGATAGGTTCTAACCATAACATAATAGGTAGGGGGCACTCCTTTCTCTCTCAATAGTTGGAATAGTGGAGTTGCCAACATGTAGAAGAGTAGAGGTGCTGGGTAATATTATTCTCCTCCTTGGGTAGGGAAATCTTATTTGAGTTGGAGAACAGGTGCTAGAAACCTGAAACAAGGGGCATACAAAGGGGAGGAACTGAAACCTACCGGTACATAGACGCATTTCTCTCTTGCATCGGTGATAAACACTTCTATACTCGGTTCTAACCATGAGTAACTAGATATGCCTTCCGGAACTATGCATTGAAAGAATAAACCATCCATAACATATATTTAAACCTTCTAACTCTTTCTACTGAACAACTAAAGCTCCTACCCTAGCGCGGATAAGGTGAGAATATATCCATACAATACCCAATATTTGAGGGGAAGAAAGAAGTACACAAAAACAGGTCCTTGTCTGCTTTCCCAGCTAGTCAAACAATACTTTCCACCTTCCCTTCCTTGGAATATTATTCATTCCTTAGAATCAATGGAAAAAACTCCCTTCCTAATTATATATGTATTTGACTTTCGTTATCCCAATTATGTTAATGTAGATACCATTTTTTTTTGTTTGTGGTGGCTCACGGGCCATGGTGCTTGATTCGAGGAATGTTTTAACTTGTCAGTTGGTAGAAACATCAAGCCTGAGTCCATGTCAAGTGGATATGATATATAGGTTGAGGTGAGGTAAGGATTATGATCATCCAAACAACCAACTAGAAATGTAGGGAGGAGGGATATAATCCCAACAAAAATTATAATGAGGTAAGTTTAACAGTTGTTTAATATAGCTTGGGACTTATTGATTACAAACCATAGTGAAGAGGATGGACACTTACTTGTAGGTAAGTCAACCCATCATCCATAACATATCTTGGGAAGAATATAACCAACATAATAGAAGTATGAGTTCAGGAAGATAACCAACTTATTACTAAAATTGTTGCATGTATCTGGATGGATAGGATGGATGGATGGGAGGACACTGGCTTGGGATGACTAGCTCTACTTAGTGTGCGACTGGGAAATTCTTTGCTTTCGGTATTAAAACTTTTCCAACTCATTGGAAAGTTCTATAGGCACAAACATCCCCACATCTCCCTCTTCCACTTCACCAAGAAATGTTGTAATGTAGAGTTGAGACTTTGAGCACTGAGCTTCCCTCTTCATGCTCAGTGCGGAAACCAACCACACCTTTTCATCAGGTTTCATTGTTGTTGTGCACATAACACAAGGTTTCTATCCCTCAAGTTTCAATGATTTTTATACAAATGGCATGAGTACCACCTAGGCTCTCTTTAGGAAGTCCTACCCAAGGATGACTTTAAATTCATCAATTGCACCACTGTAAACTTAGCACGTCTCTTTCATTTCACAATCTGGATGTGAACCTTGGATGCAACCCTAGCTGCTACCTTTGCCTTAGAATTCACCACCTTAATTGAAGCTCTGCATGATTGAACCCCAAGTCCAAGTTAACCTACCATCTCCTTCTTCAAGAAGTAGTGGGAGGATCAAAAGCCACCAATACTTGCACAATCCTCCCATTCACAATTAAATCCACATAACAGAGAAATTGTGATATTATTCTTGGTTTCCATCCAGGGCACCCAATCTCTAGAAGACTCCCTTATGTAAAACTTATCCTTACTTCTTGTCACATAAGTCATCTGCACACATTTTTATGTTAAGTGATCAACACCAAGAAAATAACAAGTCTCTGTCTTACCTAGACTTGAAGCATACTGCCCTATGGTACCATGCAACCATTTTCCCCATTTTGTTTATTCCATTGGTTCTCGCCTTGGTCCAAATACTCTTTAAATCAAGATTTCCCAAAGTTCCTCCTCCATAGATGATGCATGCATCTTCACTCCATTGAAGTGCAAGTTGAGGCGCAGTGGGAGGTTTGGCCACAATATTTTTAACCGAACCGTAGCTTGTAGAAATAGGCCTTTGCTGTCTTCACCCAAAATTTCCTAGCACCCAATTCCAAGTCATCTCATCACCAAGATGTCCACTGAATCTTCTTTTGGAAACTATAGTCAAGGTGGGAATTTTTCCAATAATTGTTGCACCAAGTGTTGTTGGAAACCATATTCCTCATAGTGGAAAAGAATTTCTCTTGGACCAATTTTCACGATGAGCAGTGCGTCGAATATGAACTCATCTCCTTCATTTGAGAGGAGAGCACCCAATTCAACTCTGATACCACATTTTCTTTTAGAAAAGTGGTGAAGAGGATTCAATTCATCTTTGATACCTCTTGTCATCACCCTACAAGTATTTCCTTCAATTTTTGGTTTTGGAATATATTGGAGCATGTGAAACTACCTAGCCTTGCTCTAGTGACTTGGTTTCCTAGACCAAAGATTTCCAAACTACGCTTCTTAGAAAGGACCAAACCCTTCCCAGGTTCAATGCTATTTGTTTCAACATAACCAACAGATACTTTGCCATTTCAGTTATAGCATCAAGTTAAACATCCCAACAACAAGAAACCACAATATGCAACACAATATATTGGTTGGCACCCAAGTTAGGTGCCTGAACTTTTATTATGATGAATGTTAAAATAGAGTAAAACAAGGAATCCTTGCCATTTCTTGTGGTTGTTTTATAGTAGTACAAATAGACTAAGGAAATATTTCCTTTTCTTCCTACTTTTCTTGACCAACCCTGAAGCTCTTGCATGTCTACCTCCTATAGATCCCATTCTCCATAGAACACTTAAAACAATTTATCCATGCATGATACCAAGTAGTGCCTCTTTCTTAGTTGTCTTCAGACCTATGTCCAACTTATGTAAGGATTATCTAACATCCAATTCATCGTTGTTCCAAACCCTTAACTTAGGCACCTCCGACTCCTTCTCCACTTCTTTTGCCAAAGATGAATTAATTTTGCACCAACTCATCATCCCTTTTATACATGAGGTTGCTTTATGACTCTAAGTCAAGTGGACCTTTCGCGTAACTCGCTCATCCAACTAGTGTAATTGGCTCCATGAACTCTACCCAAGGCTTGGGGTGCTCAACTCCCTTGGATAGACATTTTACCTTAAATGCGTTGGATTTCCCAAGGCATCACAAGTCTTTTATAAAGACATATTTCCAAATTATAAATTTTAGCCATCTCTCCTGACCATCTCACCCTTCCACCTCTTGTCGTATCTTTCTAACTACATCCAACCCATCAGGTGGGGGTGCCTAGTGCTCTAGAAAAAGAGGGGCATTACAATAATTTGTAACATTGCATATGATCTATCGATTTTACTTAACAAAATATATTTACTTCAATGAGCATGTAACAATGGAAAGTTAAAAATATAAATTGGTGGAGTGGTGTAGGAAACTAGTGCCTCTCTTGGGTCATGGAGTCAAATGAAGCAAAACCAAGTGTTTGAGTAGTAGTGGAGAATTCCATTGAAGCATTTGCATGGGATAAATATTTATAAATGAATGTGCTCTAATATTTGACAACTAACACTAGTTACAACTCTGTCTTGGTCATTGAAAATCCTACCAAGGGAAGAAAAACCTAACCTACAAATCATTAGGGTTGAGTACACACTAAAGTTTGTCTCAATGGGGAAGGATAAAGTAGGGGTCCAACATCATGAATATGTTTCTCCCTTGCAAGAATAATGTTACCATAATAGATATTGGAAGCCTCCTCAAGTTGCATGAGACTCCAATATCCCCCACAAATGCACACTGATTTCTTACTGATAATATCATGCTCACTCCCAGGTATGTTCCATGTCATACACAAACTGTTGTAAAACGATTAATCTAATGCTTCCTTTGGTGTTGTTTTAAATGTTACATTGACTAGTATTGTTGTCCATTAATATTCCCTACTTCAAATGCATTATGCTACCAAGAAACAACCATAAAAATCGAGTGTAACAGAATATTGAAATGAGCCTCCATGCTACTGCAAAATAGCAATGAAACAAGTAAAATACAAGTTTCAACAAGGGGCCATATTGATATTAAAAGTGCATCAAAAACATATTTAGACATAACTACTAGGCATGTGCCCTTGCTACTCATAGATTCTACTTAATAGTAGTTAAAACTCCTAAAATGACCGCCATTAACTGATTATATCCCTTGTACATAACTTCTCCTCTAAAGATAGAATGTGAAATAACAAAAAGATATATGCTTGACATATATAAATACTTGTTTCCTTAAACAAAGCACAACTCCCCCCCAATAGTGAGACAAATAATCATTATATGGCGTTAAATAAGGCAATTAGCAACAATTATCCTAATATCTTTGTCTTGGTGCCTTTGGAGTTTTGGATTTATCAATGCATCATTGATTGAAGCAATACATTTTGTATTTTCTTATAAGGTAATTGTTCCACCATAGATAAATAGGTCTCTTTCTCAAAAGCGTGAATTAATTCATTTTTGGATTGAGGTGATTAGTTAAGTGTCACTTATCTAGTACTTTCTATATTGGTTGAGGTTGTGAGTACTAATTTTTATTTTTCTTCTAATACTGTAATCTATTCAATATTAGATTAAAATAATTATACTACCTGCATGTGAAGATAGTAACTATGCAAATATTAATTAAGTAATCCAGTTAATTATTAATCTCTATTTTTAAATGAAGATTCATACATGAATTCATAATGTAAACAATTATAAAATCTCAATTCATAAAATTAACCATAATAATAATTCCATAACAACATAGATAAACAAGAAAACATATCTTAAGATAATTTTTCATCAAATGGTTGCAGAAAGAGGACGTTCCTCTCAACCATATGAACTTTTTTACTCTTTCATTTTATCAGTAATAGAGGCCAATCCAAGATGAGGTTATGCATACACAAGGTATAAATTCCTATTGATGGCACTAGGCTCTATCACATAGCCCAAAACCCCCCAAACTGTTCATGGAATCTATTGCTATATCAATTTCCAAATATACCAACATCTCTTCCCCACTCAACTTGTCTAAGCACCAGAAATGGGATCACCTTCTCTGCTACAATAGTCCCTTGGGATATCCTCCTTCCCTCCAATGCTCTAGCTTAGGTTGGCTAGGAATTTCACTAGCTGAAAAACAAGGAAATTATATCAGTTGTAGCCTAATCACTAGCTCATCTTAACAAGATTTCACATGCAATCATGGATTCTACATGATTCATTTATTTGCATGATTCATAAATTCCATGTGCCTTTAGGGGAAGCATATGTATCCTCTTAAGGGCATCAGTCTCATTATTAAATGATATTAACACAAAACTATGGTTAAGGACTTAGGAAATAAAATTATACTCACGTAGCCCCCCAATCCCCCTTTCATTCCCCTCTCATGGACTCCTCATAGCCCCTTGTTCTTTTTTCATCTCCTTATATATCAATTAGTGTTTTTTTATTAATATCATTGTTCAAATATAGTTAGATAAGTTTGTCTCATGTCCATATCTTCGTATACATTTACAAGAACAAATGAGGTTCAAAATTGGGGGTATTACATCAAGTCATCTTGTTGTTTAAATTATCTTTTGTGCAAGTTCATCTTTGTCTATGCCTCCATAGTTTTTTTAATATTTTTCTTTTCATTAACTCTCTTCCTTAGAGGCCTCTCCCAAGCTAGGATATGAGACCACCAAGGCAAAGGAACATGTTATGGGCTCATTCTCTCCAAGCCCAACCTACCTATTTTCATGCTCAACCAGTTACTCCAAAATGGAGCTACTTCAAACAACCTTGACACTCTCTTCCACTACCCCACTCAACACAAGGAAGGTGACCTTTCTTTGCTAAATAGTCCCTTAGAAGCCCCCTTCTCTCCATTGCTCTTAGTGTGTGCAAATTATGTAGAAGGAGATGAATTTTCTACATGAAATCGAGATTCCCCTTTCTTCTACTTGGTTTCTCGAGAAACCAAAGAGTAGTTTCAACACAATTGGTAATGGAATTCTTATCTTTCCCAGCCTATATGCTCACTACTGCCACTTAGACCCCATCTTGAGTCTGTAAATTCCTCTTTACAACTCTCTTTAAGGAAAATGTATCATACTTGTCTTTTTGTAACTAGTAACATTTCTCTTGGGTTCGACAATGCCTCATGCTACTATGTGTGCATTCATATCCTCCTTATCTCTTACATCATACTCCTATTGCATACTAAAAAATATCTCCTAAAACAACTCCCTTTGAACATGGAAATTGAGAAACAAGGCTGACATAACTTCTAATAGAAGGAATTATACAACCCATATGTTCCCCCCTAAGGATGGTTCTTGCTCATGCTTCTATTACTATGTGATAAATCCTCACCAACTCTCCCATTCATTCAATGATTGGATTAATAAGTAAAAAGATTGTTGTTGGCTCAATTTAGCCATATGGTAGAAAAGAGAGATAAGATCTAAGGCTAACACTTGGAAAATGAAGATTTATGTTCACATAGACTTCTTTTCCTCTTCCCCTTTGATCAAATCATAACCCCTCTTTTTTTGTTTCTCTAGATCAATTTATATTATTTTACATAGCTTTACAATTTCACCATGCCAAACTAGCATATGATCCATATGGTATACTTTGCCTCTTACAAGCTAGCCATTTATTAGTGGAGCCTTGGGAAAGTGCCACTAAGGCGATAGAGTGGTTCTTACAATTTTCTCTAAGATTCTCACTTGGTAAAGAATTTACATCATAAGTGAAATTCCAAGTTGTAACACCCTCCACCTTCATTCTTCGTTAAGCATCATTTTTTAGAACAAGTTATATTCGCTTCCTTAAAAAGCATATATATATATATAATATGGAGAAACATGGGATCTCGCATGTGAAGCTTTTCAACATAATAATCATAGAAAAACATGGGTTGTCACATGTGAAGCATTCTAAAAAAATAATTAATCTTTGAGATCTTTGAAGAAGGAATTTCTATAAAGATATCACACTCAATAAAGATCTTTGAACAAGGAATTTCTATAAAGATATCACACTCAATAAAACTATGTATTCCATACTTTATGGATATGAATGCTCCCCTTTCGTTCACATGGGAAACAATGTGATGCCACTTTTCAAGAGAGTGATAATATTTTATAAGTGCATGAAGATAGGATTTCGTTATGCGTTGTTATCATAAGAGTAATGTTGTATCCACACTAGAAAAGCAAGTTGACCTTAGTGACTCTTTGACTCCATCTTATCTTAAGATAATACAAATTCTCCCCAATCTATCTTCGTTGTCTAAATCATTATAATAATAATCTATCTATGTTGTCTAAATCATTAACATTATGATTGAATCGTTGAAGATTCAATATATCTTCCTTTCCATTTCACTATCACTTGCATGTCCTCTTATCCATAATTCATATTAACAATAACTATTTATCTCTTTATATATTTATATATATATATATATATATATATATATATATAAAAGTATTATAAATAACAATATATATCTCCATTTGTAATATATAGTTAATATATAGTTAAGTATTATAAATAATAATATATATCTTCATTTTTAATCCCAATAATTTGAGAGTCTTGTCTATGATAAACAACAACAATTTTCAAGATCAAAACATGATTACCATAGTATATCATTTAATGCATCACCACACTATATCATTTAATGTAGTAATTTTATTAATTTTCAAGATCAAAACATGATCACTATAGTATATCATTTAATGCATCACCACACTATAACATTTAATCTAACAATTTTATCAGTTTCATAGGAATTAGTTTGGTCAAAAGCAATGACTTCCAAAGAAATTTGTTTTCCTTTAATTGGAAATGGGCCATGGATAGAGTCCAATCATTCTTTGGAGCAAACATCCTATAATTTCTAGAGTCTCTTAAACTTGGGATGAATCCTTCCAAAAGAGAGAAGAGACCAGTCTTGGGTCAAACTAAAATAGATGTAAGAAGTGGTTCCAGACATTATTCAAATAAGGAAGATAAGAATGTGAGATCTATGGAAGTAGATTGAGGAGGGGATGAGCCAGAGAATGATGAAGAAATGAACACCAATGATGAGCCATGGCGTGATGAAAGAAACAAATGCCAATGGATCCACTCAGGTCGATGGCACAAGAGGTTGAATCCCGATGGACGACAAAGGAGGCAAGAGACGGGTAGATAGGTGATGTGATAGGTGGTATTGGTTGACAAGTTTTGAACGGTTGATAGGTTTTGAGGAAAAAATGATCATATACACTTACCTTCAGAATAATTATAAGTTACATGAAAACCTGTATTATGTTATTATTATTTTTTTGTCAGGAATTGAATATTCCAACCATAATCTAACTTTTCTTTCACAAAACATAAGTTTGCATGAATTGAATTTAACCCAAAGACACATTGCATGCATATTTAATCATAATTGCATTTAACAATAAAGGACTTTCAACATAAACACATTTGCATTATCTATTCAAGTTACTCTAAAAATCACAAAATAAAATTTTCCAAATGACATAATAAACTTTTACAAATGACATAATAAAGTTTTCCACATGACATTA
>ML806663.1:0-21484 GCA_009831015.1 Picea engelmannii
TGGTCCATCGTTATCTTCTCAATGTGTTTAGGGTTGATATTTTCAAGGGACAAGTGCTTTGCCACCTTTGAGGTGTCCAATAGAGTGGAAAAGTATGGCTAAAGCAACACCACATTAAAACATGATGTAAGATGAAGAAGGGTGGAAGGTTCAAATCAAAATCATTCTCACCCACAACTTTAGTGGCATTGGAAGGTCCATATAGAAGTGGTTTGAATTTCCTATGGGGGCATGTGGTTTGCTCTTTCTACAAGTGCAAACATACCTTGTCATGAACCTAAAATTGTGGAACTCGGTGTTGTTCATGTCATTGCTTGTACTTGGTGTTTCATTTCTATAAAATATCATGAACTTGTTGTTGTATGTATTGGATTCATTCAACAAATTTTGTTGTTTTGTCTACCTCATTATGAGCGTGGGAGGACTCCTCTTGTGTTGATGAAATGGGAAAAGATACATGAATTGAACCCAGTGGTAGGAACCCCATGCATACCTTAAAGGGATTGTGGCCAATAAAATTATGAACAATTCAATTGTATATGTGATGAACATAAGAAAATTTTCCATCTCGTGTATGTGGATGCTTATAGTTGACATTGTAAGAATATAGATAATCATCCTATTGAGTGCCCATGTTTTTCCGTTTGTCTAGGAATCAAAAACAATTTAGTCGGTGTGGTGTCCATCATGGACCAAAGGCTAGACCAAACGATACTTAGGAACCCATTGTCCCTCAGAAACAATGGTCTTTGGCAACCAAAAATGAACCCAAACATGCTTGAAGAATAACTTAGAATTTGTTTCTATTGTTACTTTCTTCTTGCAAGGTGCCAAAATTAGAAACTTAGAGAATCGATTAACAACCACAAAAACACAATTGGTACTATACTTGGTTGAGACAAGACCTAACATAAAATCCACAAAGAATGACTCCCAAGGCTTATTTAGAGTGGGTAGAGGAGTGTAGAGTTATTAGTTCTTAATTGTAGGCTTATATATGGCGCATGTAATGCATAATTTGATATATTCTTGACATCTTGTCGGAGCTTTAGCTAGTTGAAGTACTTATGTAGCACCTTCATTGTCTTCTCTATATCGAAATTCCATGCCACCTTACTATAGTTTTCTTCCCAAATCATCTTCTCATGCTCACATGAAGGAACACACAAATGGCCCAAATAGCATGGAAGTCCATCTTGGAGGTGAAATTTTGAATTTTTTTTAACTACGACCAATCTCTAGTGTGTAACAATGAATTTGGGGTGGTTGTCATATTGTGGGGGTCACTCTGAAGTCTCATGTACAAGAATTAAGAATTGTGGTTAGTGGCATGGCCTAGCATATGTTTGATGGAGAGTTCAAGTTAGTTAATGTTCCTTCATGGAATGTTTGTAAAGGATAAAAAATATTTAAGTAGAATGAGGGAATGTAGAGGAAGTGCAAAGTACCACTAAAACACTGAGTAATGAGTGAGAGCAGGAATATTTCCAAACTTTGATTGATCAAAGATACACTAATGGTAACAGTTCATTTGATGTGCACAATATTGAAAACTCTTTGCAATCATAATTTCTTGAACTTAATGAAACAAAGGTTGATCACGATAATCCTATTTTTGATGACTATGTTTATTTTTCATAAATGAGTTTGAACATCGATATATAATTCATTAATCATGTACAACCTAGAACTAGTAATATATTTGAACAAAGACCAATGGTAGAAGAGACACATCATGAAGTACACAAAGAAATTTCATATCCCCATGGGAAAACAACAACATATAGACATCACATCATCATGCATAATAAAGGAAATGACGAGATAGACTCATTTTATAATCTCAATTTAATCTCCATGATATGGTACATCACTTATCCTTGGATTCATTTTCAATACTCCAACATTGCCAAGATTGTTTTGATGATATTATTGGAGAATTCTTGGAATTATCTTTTGTTTGATGGTTTCCTCAAACCAGTAAGTATATAATGCTTGTTGTTTTCAACCAACTTCATAATGTTTTAATTATTTCCATCAAATATTACGTAATACCTTAGTTGCATGCACTTACATGATGCCATAATACCCCAATATATATTGAGGTGATTAAATGGTTACTTTGGCTTTATGACTTCGCATAGCATTTGTTTGAGCCAGTGTAGGTTAGGGTAGAAGTAGCATAGCTTTTATTTTCATTCCTATTTTCAAATAATATTTTGGATTTTTTTAGTTTCTTAAATAAAAGCACTAGATGTTTTATTAGGTTTTTGTTTTTGTTTCAGAACACCTTATTTTACTTCTAATTTCTTTTACATAGGAATTTTCTCCTTTTGAAGAATACATTTTGCTTTGTTTTTTAACTTGAATTTTGGATTGAGTTTGGTAAGATGTCAGAGAAGGAAATTGATTAAGGTTAAGACACAACATATATGCAATCCATTTTTGAAGAGATGATCGGTAATGGGCCTTTTCCTTTATTGAATAGGGTATCCATGCGTAAGAGTGTTGAAAATTAATAATTAGGTCACTATCAAAAGGCATGATACATGCATTCTCCATTGAAGACAATGAGAATACCAAAGACATAAAAGAGGACATTTTACCTCATTACTTCTTCTTTCCATCTCATAAGAGATGCTAACATGAGCTTTATCTTTTAGTCACCATGTTCAGTTTGAAAACATTGAACCTCAAGAGCAATGACCTCTTATAATATATGTATGGATCATCTTACGAAGATTGCGACATCTCCGGTAATATTTTAGAACCTTAGGAGGAGGTGACACTATATTTACAACCAATTGTGATGCATAGTGAAACAAATACTACGATGGGAAGAAAGTTGTTGTCAATAAGCAACACTCCAAGGTAGCCAACTAATCATCATAATTAGGTATGTTCATGGCTTCTAGATTATTTCCCAGCATTCCAAGATCATTGTAATCACTCTCAATGATGTCATTGGGACCTTATCAGATTCATCTATTACTGATAAGATATTTCTCCAACCAATGAATACTCAAAGTAGTTGACTCCCCTTTTCTACCAAGACCTTGATGACACAAAATTGGTAAGATGAAAGATTAGATTTAAGGCATCCAAGCAGGTATTGGTTCCAATTAATTCAAGCATTTCCTTTCCACTAAATATTGCATACAAACCTGACTATAGACTCAACTAATGATTTAAGTCATAAGATTTATTTGTCGATGCATTCTTCAATAAAGGATTTCTTATTCAACCTCATTTATTAATTAGGTTATGCTACAGTGGAAGCTAGTTTAAGCTAGGAAGGATTGCTTAATTGGAAGGATAAACCAAATTTCTATTTGTAGATTGATTTAATAGAAAAATCCATATGATTGTTTGTTGGTCTGATTGATTGTCTTCATTAACTTGTCATGGTCTTATATTATGAATGCCTTGTATGTAGATACCAATCCTTGAAGATATTTCTTACCTGAGAAAAGGAGGACAAAGCTTTAGAAAGATAAATCCCTAGAAAATTTAATATATCCATGGGATATAACATGTGGAAACCTTGTTTAAAAGTATTTTTTGGATCCTATTTTGAAAGTTTCTACACAATTATTGTTTTGAGTCTTTCCATTTCTTGTGGGACAATTAAAACCTACCTTGTGTCCTGTTATCACACAAATTGTAGGTTTGGAAAAGCCTGACCCAATCCACAAGATGGTGAGAACTATGGGAGAGTCTACCCATTGTCACCTTAGATAAATCCTCCCCTCACTTTAGAGAAGGAGAAATACTACACAAAGGGGGAATCTCAGTGAACCTAGGGGTATTGAGATGGAAAGTGAGATTATGGAAGATTATGCCCCTATAGGTCAAACTACTAAGTGGAAAATGGCTTGGAACAAGTCTTGGAGATATTCAATGGTTTCCAAGTGCTTGAGTACCTGCGGAAGATAGTTGTACATGCCTGAGACACAAGAAAAGACAACTATACAGGCCAAGATATCCAATGGAAAAGCAAGTGAAGCTTGTTGTCCTATATAGCAGCAATAAACAATGACACAAATCAGCAAGTAAGTGACAATCAAAGCTGCTAAATAAGTCACCGAAAGTCCAATTAAAGATTAAAGAGATAAGCTAGTAATGAATAGTATAACTCAAGTAAGATAGAGCAAGACTTTAGCAACAATATAGGGCAGTTCAAAGATGATATTGCAGAGATATTATATCAGACTTATGGCTGTAGAAAAATATTTCTATAGAAAAAAATTTCAACCACCAAAAATTATAAGTAAGCCACCCAAAAAATGCTAAATGACAAGTAGATTATTATGGCAGCTTTCTAGCAAATCCTGACAGTTGAAAAGAGAGAAAAACTAAAAGTTTGAGATCAATTTGTTGCATCCCTAATGACTGTAGATTTAATGTTATAACATCAATAAGATATTCTTGGCCAAAGAGGACGCCCTAATGGCTCAAGCAAGCTAGTAGAGCATAGAATTGATTCCACTTCAAACAATTTGAAAATCTTGTAAAATCATGTTACCCAATGCAAGCAATTTATTTCTCCTATGCAAATTTCAGATTAGTGACTTAAATATATTGGGAAAATGGAGTCTTGGATGTGAGAGTTAGACCCACAATATCCCTAGGGATGTAAACCATTTTACTCCCTAGGTAATGTAAATCAAACTAAGGTAAATCTAGGAGGTTGTACACCCTTGTATTCCTCCTAGCAACCTTACCAAAAATGACTTATCAACTAGCCTATACTCCTCTTAGGGTTTCAACCAATAACACTATGAAAAAAACAAGAATAACTAACAAATTGCATATGTTTCTTACCAATTCCAAGAGTGATGCAAGATCAAACCCTAGTTTACCAAACCATATCCATCCATAAGCAAGAGAAGAAGCCTCCAAGAGGTGTACACCACCTTAGCTCCACAATATACCAATATAAATCACCAAAAGACATTTTCACAAGAGAGAGATATCCAAATTGCCCAAAGAGGGTGCAAATTTCAGCCAAGTATCCTTCTCACAATGGGAGAGTTATGTCTCAAATGAAATGAGTTTGATCTTTATTTATACAAAGCCTCTAAAAAAATGTTTGTCCACTTAACAAGGGTAAACCACAAAATAAGGGAGCATTTCCCTTTATTTTTCCCCTTTACAAAATAATATTATTTAAACTTAAAGAATGTACATAAGAAAACCCTAGAAACATGACGCCACACCCCAAAAGGTGACATTTTGGCACATGTAGGAAGTCGTTGGGGTTGGAGAAGGTAGCACTAGGCCTTCAAAGGCCATGTGTTTTCAAGTCAAGAGTCTCATCATTAATGCACGTGGTCTTCCATCAAAACGTGCCAAGTGTCCATCTTCACCACCATATGCACTAGCCCCAAGGAAGATGTCAAGCCTAGAAACATGGTATAAGAGCTCCCAAGCAGGTCGTTGGACCTGAAAAAGGCTAGGTCTCACCATCCAAGGTGTCCTTTCCTATCTCCAAAGGCTACAATCATCATCCAGTGTGTGGTCCATGGCATCCAACCTGTGGGATTCTTGCCCCAATGAAGGCCTAAGTTGGGCTTGTTCCGCCAAATCATCCACCAATGAAGGTCTTGCAAAGACAGAAAAGTGCGCCCTCCAAGGATCTCAAGTCAAAACATCATGGAACGTAAAATCACATTTAATATAAGATCCATTCAAGCATGTACATCAAAAAATACATCATCAAATTAAAGAGGTGCTCAAACACCCTATGCAATTTGCCAAGTTTAGGTATGGGAGGGATGACAAAGTGACCTATTGGGTGAATCATTCCTTAAGTCAAGGAATGTTTCCTAGGTGGAAACCTCTCTAAGCCATGTGGATAAGATGAAGTGGATGGGGGTTAAAAATTTTGGGCATGGGGTTCATGACATACAAGGGTTTGTATTGTCTCATTTATGGGTGCCTTTGTAGAGGGTGTGTTGCACCTTCATTTTCAATGCATCCTTTTTCCAAGACCAATTATTGCCTTTTGTTTTGTTTTTTTAAGATGTTTCCAAGTTGAAGCCAAGGTGAGGCTTCTACCTAAGCATGAAAAACATTTCCCACCTTGACTCTACCCTAGTCACATTATGCTTCCCCAAGTTGAAGACAATTTGTGGGACTTTTACTTAAGCATGAAAAACATTACCCACACACGCTCTACCTTGGTTGGCATTTTTATATTGTTATTTTTTACGGGTACTATTAGTTTCTTTTAAGAGACATTTCATTGTCCTTAGGATCCCTGAGCGAGCATATAGAATTTTTGTGATTGGATTTTATCTTTTTCCAGCTACAAACCTTTGGGCCTTTAGCCCCTTCATTTCATGAAATGAGGTACAATCCTCTCTTGGGTCAATACACCCGAAAATCCCAAAAGATAAGGAGATGAACAAGGGGCGAAGTGATGAAAAATGACAAGTATGATCGGGAGTGGCACGATGAATTGTCAAGGAGACATCCCAATAGAAAACTCATCCCTAAGGGTGATCACTTACTAGGGCACAATGTCAGCCACTAAGGTGAAACGGGGCAAAGAGCATAACTTCCAAGCAAACATTTTATAATCAAAAGCAGCTTTAAATGCAACATACTCAAATGCCTGAAATATTAAAGTGACACTTACCACAATACTTGACATGTACCTCATGGAGCAAGACCCATCGTCTTTCGAAAGCAAGCTTAAATGGTGGATACCATCATGATGAACCTGAGATATGTGGTAGTGAAGTGGGCCTTTATTTGTGCATGTGGAAGCTATCAACCATCAGTCTCTCGGTAATCCATGTCTGCAACCTAAGGGCCTCGAGACATAATATCCTTAGTTATCCCTAGAAGTCAGGGACAACATGTCCTAAATGAATTGCCTATGCAAGTACGTATGTCTAGCTAGTATCACATGCTTGACTTGAACTGGAGATGTTGTGAGCATGTTTATGCTTCAAAATAGTTTGTAGGACCATGTCCACTGCAAATGATTGGAGATTCAAAGAATGGTCACATGTCATCTTGAAATTGTTGGTTTGCATTTAGACAGTTGTTTTCTCCTAAAATATTTCACAATAATGAGCCTATATGTCATTGGACTTCACTCGAAGCACAAACATCACTAAGCTAAGGATAATGCAAGAATAGAGAAAAGATGCAAATAAAGAGGAGAAAAGGAAGCATTATTTGGTCCCTAATTCTCCTAAAACACAAAATCGTAAGGATTAACTGGCATGATGTTAGTAATCAAAAACAAAATTCAATTCTCAAACAACCTAGAGTTGTAGCCCATTTAGACGGGTTTCTATGTGTCTAGTCTCTCACAAGGATTAATCTTTTCCAAAAGGTTGCATGAATACTTGTAGTGTTATGATGCATGAATTTTAAGCCACATGCAACACTAACATTTATGCTTTCTTTTCATAATATTTTCCTTGCTTATTTCCTATCTTCTAATTATCGTTTATCAAACATTTGATCTTTCAGTTGTATTCTGGTTTTGATTTGAGCTTTATCTTTTGTTTATAATTGCACAATAGATTCGTCTTTTACCTTTTGATATTGAATGTGGCTACAAAGCTTTGTTTGACAATATTTCTTCCCCTTAGGTGATGCTTGGTAGTAGAGAAACTTGGCCTATGAACGTATAAAATATATAATCTTGAAGGAGAAGTAGGCCTCTTTCTTGTCAATTTCCAAATCCTAAAATGATACTACAATTAGCTATCTTCAGACAATTGACTTGTGCATAAATAGTTTCTCTTTCATCACTTTTCAATTTTTTCATCTGAACTCTGCTTAAGTTCATTTTTTTATTTGAGTTTGTTTATTGCTTTATTTTCATTGAGCTATTTGTTTTTCTTAGTTGTCTCTTCTTCCAAGAATGGTCTATTCCATCATCTTTTCATAAATTAAACACTTTTTGCTAACACGTTGCTTGCTTCAATGTTATGGAACCCAACTGGTCATAATTGTGGAAATTCACTCTCAACCCAATAGATAGAACACTGACTCTTATTATTTGTTCGTTACCTCAGTTTAGTGCTTGAAATCCATATTTAGTGGTAGAACCTTGCATAGACAACAGATAGCTATGAGTAACTCGGGTCTGGTTCTAGATAATTTGTTGGTTATGTATGAGGCTCCACTCACACATCTAATAATGATTGACATATTACTCAGAAGTTGATGGAGTGTCCAAGGTATTACACGTAAGGAAGATGATTATTATAAAATAGGCATATCAAAAACAATTATCACTAATAGGTATCATCATGCATGCCTTTAAAGGATGACTAAGATCCCCCATCCACCTCTCTCTAAAAGAAAAAAGTAAAAGTGAATAAGAAAGGTAAAGGCTTGGGAAAGGCATTTCATATCACGTGGGACACACAAGTATCTCCACCTAGGCTATGAACACTAGTTGGTAGCAAAGAAAGGCTTGTGATACGTGGGTGACTCCGTTGGGGTTTTGGATGCTCTCTAGGAGTGGAGCAACACCAGTGAACATAAACAATTAACCAAAAATTTTCAAAATTCCTTGTATGTAATTACCTTGTGACATTACACTAGCCTCTTAGGGAAGATTTAGTCAAGGAATGCACTTGACACGTCTACCTCACGATCATAACTAGTGATCTTCTCAAACTAGAAATGAAGATGCGTCTAGTTGATTTGAAATAAAATGTAAAATGGGACCCTCCAAGCTGAAGCTTGGGTGCTTCATCAAGGTAATTTTTTTTAACAAAACTAGTAATTGTCTTAAGGTGTTTTTGTAGAGATTCATGGTTTCACTCAATGTGTCACCAATTTTTGATCTAGCAACAACCCCCCTATACTATTTTAAATTTCAATATATGATGAAGTCAAAATAGCATGGGGATCCCTCCTCTTTTATATTTCCAAGCCCTCATGAAATTTGTTGTGTATTGGTTTTCTCTACTTTGAATCCTCTCATGAAAATTGCTTTGGTTCTTCCCCTTAGAACTCATTAGGCTCCTCAAAGGCTTGTTTTGATATTTTCCTTAGCCTTTGAACAAGTTGTTTTTTCACCATAGAAATTCTTCCAACACTTGTGCAAAACTATCTTTTTTCGCATCTTCCAAAGAATTACTTGGTTATTCCATATCACACTCAAAACGTTTTTTCTTGCAACACAACATGTGTCGCACCAAAACCACTTTTAGTCATGACATGTTGCACCACGCCAACATTTACACAATGTTCCAAATGCATATCACACACAAATTTATTTTTGTTGTGATACACATGCAACACCAAACTTTCTTTTCCATGCGATACACATGAGGAAATTTTTCTTTCATTCACATCATTTCAAGATACACCCAACACAAAGTTACATGAAGGCACACAAGACAAAGTGTTAAATGGATTAATCACCATCAAATTTGGAAAGGCCGCAACACATACATCACATCATCCAAAACTTTTAAGATATGTGATATGGTGGCGCTTAAGTCTTTAGAGGTGTGAAATAGTGTACATAAAGTTTAAAAGCATGTGACACATGAAATCTATCACACAGAAAGATATTTTATTTTCAATGAGGGACTTTCAAATGGGGTCTACGATAAGCTCCAGTTCAAGGTCACGGATCAAATACAACCACCTTTTATGTCTTTGTCTCTACTTATCTCACCTAGGATATTGGAGGATCAACAAGTTCATTTGCATCATAAACAATAAGAGAAAATGTGGGCACTACACCCAATTAACATATCACTCAGGGTTGTGCTCTGCTCTCTTCACTTACTTTTCTACCTTTCCCATTGCTTCCATATTTTTTGGTTACTCTTGTGCCTTTCCTCGTAAGTGTAAGTCAAAATACGTTTAATGCAAATATTGGATATTATGTTGGTTATTTCCCCATTTGAACCACATAAGGAAAACACTTACTTTTCTACCTTTCCCATTGCTTCCATATTTTTTGGTTACTCTTGTGCCTTTCCTCGTAAGTGTAAGTCAAAATACATTTAATGCAAATATTGGATATTATGTTGGTTATTTCCCCATTTGAACCACATAAGGAAAACAACATTCTCTTTTTGGTGTAACTTTGTGAGGGAGGGGGCTAGTTGAATAGAGTAATTATAAATCACCTTGAATGAACCCAGGTCATCTGGTAATCTTGAGGAAATAAAGACAAATGAATAGAGATTAATGTGAGGGAGGGGGCTAGTTGAATAGAGTAATTATAAATCACCTTGAATGAACCCAGGTCATCTAGTAATCTCGAGGAAATAAAGAAAAACGACATAGAGCTTAATGATTGAAGGCAAGTTGAGTTGGGTTGTATTATTCAATCGATGAAATCAGAGAATATTTGCCAGGTGGAAATGTCATTCTCTATCAAAAGGGAAAGTATAATCTTTACAAGAATGATCCAAAATCTAAACATGGAGTTGCCTCACTTTAGAATCTTTCCCTTTTAATAATAATTGACATGAAATCTTCCAAAGTTATTATTTAAATATAAAATCAAATCATTAATGTCATTGCTCTTGTATGTGGAGATTCGAAGGACTCAAAAGAAGAAGACAATAAATAATGCTAAGGCTCTAGGATCGACCAAGTTCAATGTCTTGCATGGATACAAGAACATGTTGAGCTCGTGAAAACTTAACTTGTCATTGATCTCCATAAATATTAGATGACCACGAGGCTTTAATATTTATCATCAAAGGTCATAGAAGATGAAAATATATGAATAATAACTTTAGCCATACCTTATGGGGAAAAGACAAAGGTTAAAAGTGCCCATTAAAAAAATAAATGGAATTGTTCAACTTCTAAAATTGCCACATGGCCACCAACAAAAGGAATTGTTCAACTTCTAAAATTGCCACATGGCCACCAACAAAAGGAATTGTTCAACTTATAAGGATATAACTAAAACTACCACTTGGCTAGTTTGTTGAAACTGAAACTGCCACTTGGCCATGTTACCCCCTCACTTCTAGGGGCAACTAGAGGATATTTTTTTCTTCGTGATCCACATTCTAGACAACAATTATGATGATGTCATTCCTAACTCTCCACATAAAATTTCCCACAAATTCCTTCCATTACATGATTAGCTTATCTCACTCAGATAACATGGTGCATTACACATTGATGTATATTATTATGAAACTTCATATCGATTGATATTGTCAATGTTTAAGGCATGAAAATGGTGATCATGGGTTGAATTAGGTAACAAATCATGACACTTTGAATTTATATTGTTTTCATTGTTTCACCTTCGTGTTCATCATCATATCCTAGTCCAGTGTTGTCACTCTTGGGAAAATTTGTACTAATGGGGGCCTTAATGGGGGTAACATGTCCATATCCCTTACCATGAATAAAACATTCCATCTATGATTTATCCATTGTCCTTTATTTTGGATTGGTTGTTACATGTATCCCAAAAAAGTCCATGCTTCACAATCCCATGAGAATAAGGGGATTGAATGCTTAAGGTTGATGCAAATTTATAAAAAGTGATAATGAAAGAGAAAAATCCCTAATTTAAAATGAAAGGCAAAGAAACAAATAAGAAAAGAAAAATATTAAAAACCAAGAAAGAAGTGAAGCATGAGCTCTACTGCCTTGCTAAGAGGCCATCACCCAAGTCCTCTGAAATGAATGCATACCTTACAAAAGGACTTAGCAGCACATCAAATGTCAAAAGACAAAAAAGGTTAAAGAAATAAAGAAAAAGGAAAACATGGGTTTTGAAAGACACAATGTCGAGGAAATGGTGCCTCATTGCCTAAGCGGTCCCTCTACAAAGGCACTCATGAGGATGACTATCATACATGGATTTGCATGTCAATGTCATCAAACCCATGAAGTAAACCCTAATCCATACCACATACCATTGCGCATAATCCTCGATAGGTTCCCTAGGAAATGCTTCTTATTTTGGGTATTGGCATGCCTAATAGGGGGTAATAATGATCCTCCCATACCTAAACTTGACAAATTGTGTAACTTTGTAAGCTAGTGTGAAGTTTGAAGAGGATACTTTGTGAGATATATCTAATGGATTTTGTATTGACATGACTTACTTTCTATGTTGTGTTTGGATTTTGTGCCTTGCCTTCGGTCCTCATGATGCATTGTACCACATTAGCCCCTCCTTGTATGATGGATTTCACATAGCCACATGCTTGGTTTACACTTGGATCTTATGGAGGATATTGAGGGGCTACTAGCACACTTTCATGGAGGCCATCACCACCACTCGAGAGAGGTTGTTCCACACTTCTAGGAGGACATTGAGCCTTTTGAAGACAGGGCTCCCTTAACGAGACACCCTAACACACATGGGGTATGAAATTGAGCCTCTTGGTGATGGGATGTTGCATGATGATGATGACGTGATGGGACGTTCCACCTTCTATAGAGGACATTGGACCTTTTCTTGAGGATGTTGCACTTGGATACATGACATGACACTTTTCCATTGATGATGGTACCCTTTTATGATGAGATGTTGTTATTCTATGAGGAGATGTTGCACCTTTTGATGATGGGGCACCTTGATGTGATGTTTGGGGATTATTGACGATGATATGACAACTTTTGATGATACATCACACACTTTTGAGATATGAGACACCTCTTGGAGTTGAAACATTGTGCCCTTTCATGGCAACGTTTCACTTTTGAGACCTTATTCACCATTTTGGAGTGAGTCATCCCCCTTTTGAGGCCACACGTGTGAGCTTAAGAGCACATTTATGAGGGACAATTTAATGTTTGAGCTACTTTACTTCATCTTGGACTCATCTTTGGGGATCTTAGAGACCTATCCATTCATGTATCATGGAATTGTTTTATGTTATGTTGCCTTATATCTAGGGTTTGAGAGGGATAAAGGCATCATTTTGTGTTTTTAGGGCTTCTATTGTGTGAGAAGGGTGATAGATATCTCATATAAATAAGAGAATCACTTCTCACTTGTAAATCATTTCTACTTGTGGAGATATATCACTACTTGTCTACTTCTACTTGCTCTCTTAGGAAGAATGTTATGGATGGTTAGTTAGAGTGATTGTTTGTATGAGATATGCTTGTGGATGCTATACTACTACTTGGATGATCATTGCCAGGGTTTCGATGGATGAAATATTTATTGAGTAAGTGGTCTCTTTTCATATTTTGGTTATGTTTATGGAAGAATTTAAGTGTGATGTTTTTTTTCTAGTGTTGGTTAAGCATTCTCTTGGATTATTCTTGAACAAACCCTTCTTATCAAAGCTCTTGGAAGGTGTCTAGTAAAGAAACTTCCCTTGATTTATCCCTTAACATTTTAGGAGGATCTCCTAGGGTTGGTAGTGAGCAACCTCTAGGTATCACCCTAAAATATCCATTCATTTCTCTCCAAAGGGATCCTTAATTGATCCCATATGCACAAAAAACAAGTAGGCACTAGTCTTTTCTCCCAATAATCAATCATTATTTTCTAAATTATACTTTATCTTTTGTTGTTTTAGGGTTTTATTATAGAAATATTTCATTTCTAACCATAAAAGACTAAGACGTTTTGGCATTTTGGCATATTGTTGACCTAATATACATTGTTAAAGCCCTAATATAAGTGTTATAAGAATCTTCTAGGGAAAAACGTCTAGGGTTTTACGATTGTTTATTTCTCTTTAATTTTCTGATTTTGTTGGTAATTGAAACCCTAATTTACCTCATTGTTTAGATCTCTTTCTTCATTGAATTATTGCATGTCAAAGGGATATTTATTTGATTTTGTACTAACTTACTTTACAAATGTAATTTTATATCTTTTTTCATAGTTTTACAACGTCCCTAGTATTTTTCTTCATTTTAGGTGTTTAGGGATCCTCTTGAGCCTATACTTGACTCAGAAAACCTCTTAAATTGACCTAGATCCTCATTACTTCAAATCTGAAAACTGTCTTGTCTCACCACCTCATTAATACTTTGTATAACCTATTTCATTGGTGGTAGTTTGAGTAGTCACTCCGAGGAGGGCTAGGATTGATTGTGTATTACCTAGGAATTCTTGAAGGTTATTGGGGAAGCCTCCCTTGTCTTGGATATTATTCCTTCACTAAAGAGAGGGAATTTATTGCCTAGGACCTCGCAGTGGTAACATTTTCCATGTTTTGTTAGTCTTAGTGCATTGTGAAGGCTTTGGACTTAGATCTAGATAGTGTGGCAACATGTCAGTTTGTTGAAACTGAAACTGTGACTTAGACGTCATGCCAAGAGAGCGTAGTTTTTTTGTAAACAACTATAAATTCTATAAACTCTAAGGAGAAATGGTTTTTGGCTCTTGGAACTTTCATGTACTATTACTAGAACTTTTAATGAGGAGAAGCCATTTTTTGGAGAACTCTAATTACTGTGTGTATTTGTGATGGATTATTCTATTGATTTTGCTCAGCACTTGAGTTGTGTGAGAATGTATCTTACATTGTAGAAATTTTTATGTGTAGTTGTTGCATTCTTATTTTTGTTCTTTGGAAATGTTTGTCTAAATCTATGAGCATAGGACCGTAGATGGTTGTTTTAATGTTGGATTGTTTTGGGTTTGTATCCATCTACTCATTTTCTTGTCTTTATTCTCATTGAACTAATTAATGGGTTATTGATAGGATCATGTGTGGTTATGTGCTTGCTTGCTTGTTACTATTAGGCATGTCCAAACACATGCATTTGCATATTAGATTAGTTGCATTTCATTCTTTGGTTTAGAAAACCATAAATGATGAAATGGGTTGCAACTAGTAAACCCCAAATTAGTAATGGTTGTCAGGCCAAATTCGGATGGGTTCCCTATTTCGAATGGTGTGAGATCTAATTGGGAATTTTCATCGGGGGTAACCCCTATTGTTGACCAAGGTCATTTTGACATGTCAAAAGAATGTCACCTCCTAGTTGGGCTATGAGACCAAAAGGGAAAATAAATGTTTTGATGGATCTAACTGCTCAACCCATCCCACTCTGCTCAAAATGCAACCATAACCAGACCTTCACCACAACTTCTCTCAATGATAATACCTCCATGCATCACATTCAATCTTCAATCATCCAAAAACTCATTCCCTTCAACCAATAACAACTCAAGGTAAGGAATTCCCTTCTTTGTAATGGAATCCCTGATGAAATCCCTCCAATGTTCTGGTACATTCAAAGGAATTGGTTTTGTTGATTTTCCTATGACATTCCTAAAGATGTATAACTTGGCTTGGACATGTGCAATTTCTAGCACATGCATACAAATAGTAGATTCCTAAAGTACCTAGTCTCCTTGTGCACTTACAACCATGGAATTACATGTAGAAGATTGTTGGTAATCACTAATTGTCAAACGTAAGTGGAATCCATGAGAATGTACGAATTGGTCTTGACAGTGGTAGACAAAATGTGAATTTGAGACTTGCATGTACAAAATCATGGTTCATATACTCCACATTTGCATGGGACCATGTGCTTCCTAAATAATATCACATATTTCTCTTCTTTGGACAACCAACTCAAGGCTAGTCATACTTCCAAGGATCATGAGAAAAATGATGGAGATTTATGAAAGAGACACATGGTAGCAAATATAATATTACAATTTCCCTTTTTACTCCCTTCTCATGGCTCATATCCCTCTTATATCCTTTTGCAACCTTTTTATTGTTTTGTGTTATATTTCATATTTCATCTTTACATAACCTTTCAATATAACACATTATAACGTTCACCATGGAAATGTTTACCTCGCAGTGGCTAGGAAATATAATCAAACCATAATTGCACTAAGCGAACCAAAAATAAGTATTATCTATTCTCTAGTTGGGCCTTGGTTATGGGCTTCATACTAGGAATATATACACGAAAAGAAAGAAAGAAAATGATTTTAACCTCCACGAGGCTAACAATAGCCTATGGGATAGACCGCCTCACACACTGATTTCTGTAGTTCATCCCTTTTCTTGTTCAACTTGATGATGAGCTCCCCCAATTTCTCCATTGTCCCCTCACTAAATAAGTTATTCCAAGAGCTAGCTGTCAAGATACTTATATAGTTGTCCCTACTGTATTTGAAGGCTTCACACTCTAAAATGGAATGTTTTTTGTTTCCACTTTTCTGGAGCTGCAAAACACACACACCCTTTCTTCCCAAGCTTCTTTTGGTCTTTTCCAACGCCCAGTTTCACAGTGGAGTTGATGGGAATTGGTTCTTAATTAGGCAATAAGCATTTTGGCTCTCCAAGATATATTGGCCCCTATGTACACTTTTTGATGATGATTGTATGTGGGGTTAAACTCTTCAATATAATACTCTTTCTTTCTTCCTAGCCCTTTATCCCAAGTTCACTTGTGGAACCTATCAATAACAAAAGCCTTTATCTCTTTACTATTCGCAGGGAACCTGTTCAAGTGGATATCCCATTTATTAAGGCATTTAATATTTTGTCGCATCCACGTCTTCTTTCTTTTTCACAAGATCTTTACATTACTCGATCCTTATAACTTAACCTACAAGGCTTGACACATGTCAAAGTAGCCATGTCATCATCATGTGCACATATACGATCGATTATAACTCAAGAGTCAAAACTGGGGTGTTACAACATCAAAGTAGAAACAATTTTTCTTTTTTTCTTTTTATACTCCTCATACTAAACATTTTCTAGCTTTGGAACCAAAAGAAAATCCAACTCCCAATGATGATGCAAATGACTTTCTGTCTACTAACTTGTTTGATACTATGTTCTAATATGTGTCGGTGATCAAGAAGAATTTAACAAGGGAAACATATACAATGCACATGTGTGCTATAAATTGTCTCAATGGTTGGTGACTTACATATGGAACAAATTGGTTCAAAAGGACTTGTAGACACAAGATTATAAATCTTTAGAAATCCTTCAACTTGTGTAGTACAAAAAATAATTGAAATATAGAGAAACAAAATCTCTTTGGTGTTTTCAACTGACACTTTATATTAAAACACACTAACATCAACAAAAACCAAAAAAATAAACATGTCTTACAACAAATCATTCGGTGAAGGAATCAAATCTGATGTGCTCATGAGACTAACAATTTCACTTTCATATATGGAAGGAATCAAATAGTTATGTCCCGTACCTAACACTTTAACTCCATTTAGGATATAACATAATCAATATATACATTTTATTAATCAATCATGAATATGTATATTAATATTTCATGACAATATAAAGTATTTTTTTATGAAATACATATTTGAGGAAAATTTATTAGGCATTTTCTCCCATTCTAAGAATGATACTCAAGGTAAACTAGATTCTAACCAATATAACAATGTACTTATTAAAGCTCAACATATCAGTTGTGAGAATTAATTATGGGTAAGGAGAATAACACTCCTCTTAATTGCTTAGACTAGACCTGATTAACATAATATAAAACATTATATATAACTCATATTACATATACAAAACAAAATCAAAATTTAACAATTTGAGTTTTTCTCTTCACTTTATAATCAATAATTTTATGGCTTCTTTTCAAATATGTTAAAAACATCTAAAATTTTGGAAAAGGCGTAGCCTCTTACTTTAGATAAGGTAGCCTCTTACTTTAGATAAGGTTTTTAAATAGTTGTTTATCTTATATGGCAATGCCATATTATGGGCACTATTATATATGGGAGAGTATATGAAGCTACAAAATTACATTCCTACATGATTTGGGATTTATGTATTCAATCACTGAGAACACAATTAATCCAAGGTCTACAACTATAAAGTGCAATGCCAATAATGTAACTCAAAATTTGAATGGATATAAGCATCTTAAAGATGATATGCAAAAGTTGTATTTCCACAAAGTTTTTTTACACACTATACAAAATGGTTGAATTCATACTATGCAAGAATAATACTTTTGCAACTTTGTCACATATCATACATACTAGTAAATAGTTTTATAAAACATTCACATTGATGAGAATTAGTCCAGTGGCATGTTATATTTTTGTTTTATCCTTATCGTTTTGGGTAACTTAGTCAAACTAATCATGCTCCCACTTTATTGTATTTTATTGGGGACTTAGTCAACTTCGATCACTCTCCCCATAATTTTGTACTCTATATATAGTAATACAAATGAGTGTACACCATGTTTATAGTTTCGACAATCTCCTCTTATACTTGCATACTTAATCTATTATGATTTCTTATATGTGAGTATCCTCTCACCATATTGGTATTGTGCTCATGTCAACTAGTATCAAATATCATCGCCTCTAGGTCTAGTCACTTCAAGGGTTTCTTTCTTTCCCTTTACTAGATATCATATCATTAGGATTAATGTTAGGACTAATGTGTTGGATCTAGTCTCCTTTAGGTTTTTTTCCTCTTACTCTCCACTTGATCTACTCTATTCAACAAGTTTCAATACATATATGGAGTTACACACTTGGAAAAATAGACACCCTCTTTCACTTGGCATGTGGATCACTTTAGTGTTAGGGTTCTTCATCAACTTGACACCACATCCACTTACTAGGTAGTGCCATAAGATTATGAATGCAATATGGCCTTTTCTAATAACTTACTTATTTTTGTAGATTCTCTAGACAACTCCATATAGTGTTAAAAGCACACTCTCAACAACCTTTGGTTGTAACTATAGGGGTCAACAAGGTGACACCCTCCTTGTAGCTTTTGTATGCTACTACAAGGTTGGGTCTAGTGTGGTGTCATAAAAAAAAGGAAGATAGGCTTTTGGTTGATCCTAAATCCAATCCATAATGGATCCTTCTATACACTATAGTGAATTGGGAGACTCTCAAGACTCCAACCTTACCCAAGTCTTTGACAAACAGTTGAACTAACACTAATCTTCGATATTAGAACCATCATAATCTAATAGTGGCAACACGAACAAAAACAATTGGAGTTCCAAGTCAAAATGATGCATGGTACTATGAATATGTTCCAAGAACTTAAACACCCATCAATGATAGGCCTAGCCAAAACCTAAACCTCAACCTACTATTCACTAAGTGATTTCCATTGTACAAAAGGCCTTCAAGTTGGACATTAAACTATTAGTCCCTAAACTTGATGGGGTTCTCAACAATGAAAATTTTGTAACCTAAGTTAAAACATATGAATTCATGCATAGAACACCTCAACACCCTCAAGCTTGGTAGAATATCCCAAGACCATGATTCATAGTGCCTCCTTTCGATCCAATAGGTAGTTCCCTAGGCAACCTCTCATGGCTTCTTATGGGAGGGGTAAAGGGGTAGAAACCCCATAGAGGTAAAGGTTGGGGAAATTCTCTTACATGCATTAAACCTCTACAACATTTAGTGCATTGGATTATATTAGCACACACTAAGTTCCAACCCTATGCATGCAACCTTCAGATTTTATGTTTGTGCCCACCACTAGTAAGGCCAATAGTAATAAGAATATATATAGTCACCCAAGACCATCATGGAAGGCCAATTATTTTTGTAATTGATTATTGACACATATAAATACTTGTATATACACTTTGTTATCTCTCTTATATATTTTAGTCACTTAGAGAATTGGATTCTTCATCACAATTCTCCTCATAATATGAGCGTACACGATTTCAATTTCTTAATCCTTGTTAATTGTGCTATCATGCAATTTCTTCATTTTAATTAATGGATTAATGGAAGAGGTTTTTGCTATATCTTTATCTCAATTATGGATGTGTATGCATTTTTTTTTTCTTTTTGTAAATAAAAGAAGGACGTTATAGTATATCACGAGTATACAACTGTGCTTCATTTGGCAGCCACTTGTTCCGCCACATAAGAGAAACCAGAATAGGTGGCTCCAAGCGATGATAAGTCTATCATGGCTGAAATATAGTTTACAAAAATTGTGCAGAGAGATGAAGGTTTCAACAGGAATCCTGTTCCATCTAACTAGCCTAGGGCTGGCTTCATTCAAAGCCACCATAACTAAGATAATTACACAACTGGAAAATAGAGTGAAAATTAAATCAATATCCATTCTAAAACTGTAATTGACAAAAAAAAGGAATCAGGGGTGAGTTGTGTCAAGCCATTGGGAAACCTGGATGCTCATGAGAGGTGTATGCTGGGACAAACTTCTGTTTGCAGGTGGGGCAACAAGCTTGCATTGGGGCTTCTGTGAACGCCTCAAACAACAAATCCAATCGTTGATTGATTGTCCTTTGGCCATGCACCTGTTCATCCTGCCTCTGTCGGATGTTGAAGAGGATCTCAAGATGCTCCTCTGCTAGATGATAGGCAGAGTGTGAGCCCTCCTCTCCTTTGTCTGTGCCTGTATCTTCCACTGCGATTGGGTCCTCCCCTACATCTGTCAATTGCCATCTTGGAGGGATTTCCTCCTCCACGATGCAACCTCCGTTCCCCCTATAAGGCTTAGTTTGGGGGGAAAGAAGGTTGGTGGCCACGGGGAGGCGTGCCTCAGAGGGTGGCACGGTCATGTTCGCCAATCTTGGGCCTGATTTTGAAAATGGAGCTGGCCCAGTGTTCACCAAATTTGGGCCTGGATGCCAAATTGGAGGAGGTGCCTCTTCTTTCGAAGTGACAGGGTTGAGGTGCTGAGGTGCCTATTCCTTCGAAGTGTTGGTTGGAAAATGCAGAGGCAGCAGTGGAGAGTATGTTGGGGGGGACGGGGTCTTCATTTTTGGAATGTGGAAGGAATTCTGAGTCTGGAGCGAGGGTGACGAGGTCTCCATTTTTGGAGTGCGCAGGGTCGTCTAAGTGCTTCTGGTGTGTCTATGGGGGCGTCTAAAATGGGCAAGTAAAGCTCGCCGAGAGGCTGTAAATCTGTTGTCTTGGGTGATGGAATTCTTGTTCCTGGTGCCCCACCTGGGCTTTTCTCGCTCTCGAGGAATGGTGGGAAGAACCAGGAGGTGGGGGTGATGTTAGGGGGTTGTGAGGGGTGGTAGTGGCCAAAGAAAGCCAGGAGGACGCACAGAGTGCGAGCTATGAAGCCAGGAGGGTCGAGGAGCACTGTGAAAAGATCATAATAGGCAAAAAATAGGAAGAAAGTGCACCTTGGATGCCTTTATCACCAATGGGAGCCATTGATGTCTCTCCCATCGCCATTAAAGGCTAACGGGACTGATACAGGCGACTGGTACCGGTGGCCTAGCTGGAACGCTCGTCTGAGAGATCCTCCAGGCACATTGAATTAACTCCCCTCATGGTGTGTGCCATGGGGAGTAAATACGTCGGGGGTGGCAGCTTGGGACAATAACTCCCCCTGCCATTTGTCCCTGCCATATGTCCCCCTCCTCTTGCGAAGTGTCACCCCATCTAGGTGATGTGTATGCAGTTTGACTATATATAACAATGTAGAAAAAGAGTAGTCCTTTTATAAAAAGGACAAGAAAATGTGTATTTTCTTTTATGAAATTATATATATATATATATATATATATATATATATATATATATATATAT
>ML806663.1:21549-49951 GCA_009831015.1 Picea engelmannii
TTGACTTATTTTGTTTTTTATAATAATATATTATTTTGGGGGGACAGATGGAGTCTGCGGTTTTTCCCCATGCCGAGGCTCGTGGTTGTGGATAATTTACCTGGGTTTTTTTTCTCTACCCCGTTAGGACCGATTTTTTTGTTTCCCCCATGAAGACTAGAAAGGTGCCCTGTCTCCTTTCTTTATTGTAATTACAGTCAGCCTCGACAATGTCCCTATCGTTTTCTCTTGAGATTCTCTGCGGACATGAACCCTAGGTTTTAACCATGGACAAAGAAACTGATCACATGGCCCCTCCCTCCTCTTCCGGTGGAGTTGATCCTATTATGGGCTGCTGACATATGGTTTTTTTCCGCTTAGCCAGGTTTTGCTCACTTCTCCTGAGCCTCTGTCTCCTCTCTCTGGTAAGCTATCATCTCCTTCCCTTTCCCCACACGGAACAAACTCTTTCACCAGTTTTTTTGGCTCTTTTTCAGACTTTCTAGTTATATACCCTCCCTCCTCTGGAAACTTTCCCTTTGTTCCTAGCTCACCACTCGTCTTAGCCCCTGACTGGCTCTCCCAGGAGGAAGGAGAATTCTTGCGTTCATCTCCATCTTCTTGCCATGGACTTGATGGAAGCGACATTTTGACATAAGGGACACAACATCATGAAGTCTCAGGATTGGGTCTCAGAAGTAAGGTGATCGACCAAGTACATTCTCAAGGTTCTTACCTCCCTTCCAAGGGTTTTATTTCATCTTTCTTGGAAGTTTAATAACAAAGGGGTTTTACTCGAGACAAAAGGGCTCATTCCTCAGTTTTCAGACCGGAGGACTCGTGGGACACTATAGGCTTTCACAGTGCCCGACAAAAGCAGAGAAGGAAATGTCTAAAATCTAAAGGGAAATTTGGCAACCTGCTTCTTGGGAAATAGATCGACATGAACAAGGTGGTACAACTGTCAAACGAGACTCTAGTGGGGAGAGCCAGTGGCGGGTTTTTTCCCCTCAAAAACATTATTTCTTGGACATAGTTGGTTTGGGAAGAACATTTGGGATACGCCCCAGAGGTTATTGAATTAAGAAGGAATTGGTTTGCTTTCAATTTCCTCCAACCAGAGCATGAAAAATGGGTGTTGGGTACAAATTGGAGTGTAAACTTCTCACCCCTTTTGATTAAACCTTGGAGCTCCCTTTTCAATGCAAACAGGGAGAAACTTGACAAAATCCCTGTCTGGGTAAGACTGTTGGCTCTACCTCTTCAATTATGGTATCTGGATTACTTTAAATCCATTGGGAATTTCCTGGGGGATTTTATTGAAGACGATCTATCCTACAAGGAGACCAAACAAAGAAAAATTGCAAGGATTTTGGTCAATCTAAATGTCAGAGAAGGGCTTGGAGAGGAGATTGACCTAACTTGGGAGGATTACACCAACACCCAACTCTTGGATTATGAAAACATCCCCTTCAGATGTCGACGATGCCACCAGTATGGCCATCTGGTAGCATCTTGCCACCTCCCCTTAAGACCAAAAGGAGGCTCTTTCTACAAGAAAAATTTAAAGTCTCCTTTTCAAGATACCAACAGAAGACAAGTTTTTATTGCAGGAAAGGAAGCACCTCTCACAACGGAACTTGCAACCTTCACAAAGGCCACAGAGGAAAAGGAACAGAAGGTTTGCACTCCACCTCTCAAAAGAATTGCAGAGGAAGGACTAGAGAAAACAAGCACCTCTTCTCAAGATTCATATTTTCCGAGGTCAATGTTATTGGGTATTCCTCATCCTCCCTCTCCTCCCATTAAATTTTTAATTAAAAATTTGTCTTTATAGGGTACTGAATGGTTGGAGGCTCTAAATTTTTTTTCTCTAAACAATGTCTCTCAGACTCTCCCCGAGTCCCTCTCTGTCTGTTTTAAGGATCCCCCCCTTCTGAAAGCCCCGCCACCCCCTAAGAATCTTTGCCTTATAGAAGAAGCCTCTTCCTTATCCTCCTAGTCTTTGGAGTCTTCCTCTACCCGTTACTTCTTAAGGTCTCAAAATAAAGCCTTCAGTGGATTGGGAAAGGATGAAGTCTCCTACCTGGATAGGGGAGGATGAGGGAGAATTTCATTGTTTTCCAAAGCTCAATAAAAGACCAGGATATACCTTCTAGCTGGAAAACAATAATCTATTGAAAGGGAACTTAGAGCATCGAAGCCCCGAGGAAAGGTTCTAGGATGAATATTATGTCCTTCAACTATAGGGGTTTAGCAGGGGCCCTCAAAAAACCTGCCCTAAAAAGGGTGGTTACCACACAATAACCGGATGTGCTACTCCTCCAGGAAACAATGGGAGTAGGTGATGAGATAAAAAAAAATCTGGAACTTCTACTTCCAGGGTGGGTTTTTATTACTATGGATGTTATGGGCAGATCAGGTGTATTGGCCACGGGTTGTAACTCTCATAACATTCAAGTTATTAAATCTCTGGGTCGGGATTCAGGACTCGGGATAACAATTTTGACCTCAGAACTCAAGGAGGTAGTTCATATCCTTAACATTTATGGACCTTATCAGAATAAAAAACCTTTTTGGGACTCTCTTCTCAAAAAATCCTTCTTCCAAGAGCTGCTAATTTTAGGGGGATATTTAAACCTCTCCCTGGGTCCTTTTGAGGTCCGGGGGGACAGTGCTAGGTCTAATCCACTGGCTGATTACTTTTTCCATAAATTTTCAAAGTCCAGACTAACGGATCTTGATCCCTTAAACCTCAAGCCTACTTGGAAAAACAACAGGGTTGGAATCGAAGGAGTGGAAAAAAGACTGGACCAGTTTCTGATAAATGACTCTATTCTGAACAACCTTCTTACCTTTAAGCAGTGGATTGGTTTTGGAGGCTTGTCAGATCACCATACATTTTTTCTGGAATTCAGACAAGGCTCTGAGAAGCCAGTCGGTCCTTTTAAATTTAACAAAACTTGGGTTGAAGATGACTCTTTTTTGGAGCTGATAATGCATCATTGGATACCCTTCCGACAAGATTTACCCCATTCAATAGCATTTCAGTTCATAGAAAATCTGAAAAGAATCAAAGAAATGGTAAAACCATGGGCTTTCCAAAAAAGGAAAAATGAGGACAAAGAATTGAAACATATCGAACTTGAGCTACAAATGTTCTTGGAAGAAGGGGAAATTCTGAGCAGAACAGAGACAAAACTCAGATTGGTTGGCGAGTGGATATGAAAACACAAAGTTATTCCAAACTTATGCCAAAGGAAGGAAAAACATCAATACTATCTGACATCTAAAGGATTAGGCCAGAAATTTGGACACTTCGTTTGAAGGGATGCCAATTCTGGGAAAAAATTACTTCCAAAATCTCTTTAAAGTAGAAACCCAAGCTTCAATAGAAGAAGTAGTTCAAGTGGCACAATATTTTCCCATATTTTTTGAAGAAGCCGATAATTGTTTCCTGATGGAATAAGCCATAGAAAAAGATCTCCTGGAAGTGCTTCACAGTTTCCCAAAAGATAAAATTCCAGACTTAGATGGATGGACCATTGAATTCTTCCTGGGCTGTTATGAGATTATAGGAATAGATCTACTGAAAATGGTGGAGGATACAAGGATTTCAGGCCGAATCCCACAGATTCTCAACTCAACTTTCCTTGTTGTCATCCCAAAGATGGATAACCCAGAGACTATGGATGACTTTAGACCAATCTCTCTTTGCAACTGCGCCTATAAAATCATCTCACAAGTAATTGCTAGACGAATCAAAAAAATCATTTCCAGGAATATTTCGGAACAATAGTTTGGTTTTCTGGAAGGAAGACAAATACATGAAACCATAGGTATAGCACAAGAAGGTCTTCATAGCATGAAGATAAGAAACCTAAAAGGGGCATTTTTAAGTATAGATCTCTCAAAATCTTATGATAGAGTAAGCTAGTTGTATATCTGGTTACTACTGACACATCTAGGGTTTGATGTTCCCTTCATTACTTGGGTCATGAACTATCTTTCTCCAGCCTCCTTTGCAGTCTTAATAAATGGATCGACTTCACCCTTCTTTACTCCAGAAAGAGGGCTCATACAAGGATGTCCTTTATCACCACTCCTCTTCCTCCTAGTAGCGAAAGGACCCAACAGAGCTCTCACTGAGGAAAATAATGCAGGTACCTTTTTGGGAATCAAAATCACACTTGCATTGTCTCTCACACATCTTCTTTTTGTGGACGATGTCTTAATTTTCAGTGGAGGGTCCAGAAGGGAAGAATAAATTTTAAGGAACATCCTTTCTCTTTTATCAAAAGCAACAAGGATGCAAATAAATGACATTAAATTGTCGCTTTCTACATACCTCCTCTTAGAAGAAGAAAAGGAAGCCCACCTCTTATTTTTTCTGTACAAAAGAAATAATTTAGATGATGGACTAAAGTACTTGGGTTTTATTCTAAAACCCAATGATTACATAAAATAAGATTGGAAGTGGCTCATGAAGAAACTGGACAAAATACTAAGTGCTTGGAGCCACCAGTGGCTTTGACGGGTAGGGAGATTGGTGTTGGTAAAGTCATTTTTAGAAGCTATCCCAATGTATTGGATGTACCTCTCTTGGATCCCTAAAGGAATCCTGGAAGTAGTAAGAAAAATCTCCTCTAAATTTCTTTGGAGTGGGAAAAAGGAGGCTCATGTAATCCCTTGGGTCCGTTGGGATAAAATAGTCGTCCCAAAGGCATTGTCAGGGTCGGGTCTAAAAAAGATTTTCCTTTTCTCCCAAGCACTGGCGGCCAAGGGAGGGTGGCACATTATAAACACCTCTAGTCTTTGGACTAAGGTCATCTTACAAAAGTATATAGCACCAATACCTCTATAGGCTTGGATAAGAAGTCAACAAAAATCCAAAAGAGGAGCCTCGGTGATATGGAAAGCCATACTAAACACTTTTCCTCTCATTGAAAATGGTTTAGCTTGAAAACTTGGAAATGGAAACCAATTCAGATTAGGGAAAGATCCCTGGCCAGGAAGTGAAGGAAATCACTTACTTACTGAGCAGTTAATTCAACGTTTACACTCCCTGGGTATTATTTACCTAAGCTCACTAGCGGACTCCGACCGCTCTACCTTATGGTCATAGGGAGGGAAGGATCCAACTAGGATGGGTCTTACTAAAGAAGAAAAAATTGAATTGGAAAGGTATATTTACTGTCTAAAATTCTCACAGATTAGACTCACGGACAATGCATATGAATTGATCTGGGATCCATCCCCCTCTAGGATCTATTCCCCAAAACTAGGTTATCTAAAATATAACTCATATTTGGGCCCCCAAGAATTTGTTTGGTGGTGGAGGAACTTGTGGAAGGTCAAAAGTCCGACAAAAACTAGACTTTTCATGTGGAATGTCCTACAAAACAAGGTTCTAACTTGGGATAACCTTCAGAAGAGGAATTTTTTTGGGCCCGGTTGGTGCTCTCTCTACAAATCCTAAGGAGAAACTACATTACACATCTTTCTAAATTGTAGTTTCATCAACAAAGTTTGGAAGGAAATCTCTAGACTGTTAAATCTGCATTGCATCCGGGAAGGAAGGGATTTGGATCACTCTTAGCATACTTTGTGGAAAAAAAGATACTACAAACTCTTAAGAGCCCTTCCCCTCTTGGTTTTATGGGGCGTTTGGCTTGCTTGGAACTCCTTCATTTTCAAAGGAACCCCACCTTCCCCTAAGATCACTGCAGCGAGTAGTGTCACACTTCTGTCCTCTTTCCTCTCTCATAGTTCTATTCCTTCCTCTAGAAAGCCTCAAGAGGTCATGATTGATAGTTCCTCCCCCTGGGGTTTCTTTGACGGAGTTTCCCAAAAAAATCTATGTGGAGGTGGAGGATTCCTCTACCTCTCTACTTCACACTATTTTATCATGACTTTCGGTCTCGAGCCAAGAACAAATAACTTTGCAGAACTTTTGAGCCTCAAACTACTCATTGCTTTTGCTATTGGAAAAGGTTGTCGGACTTTAAAAGTTTTGGGGACTCTTTAAATGTCATAAACTGGATCAAATGCACACAGAGATGTTTAAACACAAGACTTTTTGCATTGGTGGAAGACATTAATCGTTTGCAGACAAATTTTGACACATTTTCTTGTCAACATGTCTACAGGGAAAACAATAAAGAAGCGGACCAAAGGTCAAAAGAGGGGATTAACTTGGTTATGGGCCAATGGAAAATAATCGAGTATCAAAATGAACAAGCAAATGAATATTTTCACAGGCCTTTTATGGACTAATCAAATCAACACAATTTGTGTTTAACAATATTATGAAGAACATGACTTTTTTTGGGGAAATCAATTATCAACAATTTTTTTTTGTATATATGTTATGCATAATATATGCAAACAGTATTATGAAGACCAGCTAAAGCATACTCAACAACACTGGATCTAGTTTTTTTTGTGGAATTAACAGCCTACAAAAGCATTCAAGAAATGCAATAGATATCTTTCAGCTATAGACTACATTGTAATAGAATACACCAAGAATTGTATCTGCAGAATGTAATTTTGTTCATGAAGTAATTAAATTACGCTTTTTTTTCCAAGGAAAAAAAATATATATTCTGAGAAAGTAAAAAAAATATATTTCATAAAAGAAAATAAACATTTTCCTTTCCTTTTTATAAAAGGATTGGTCTTTTTCTACATTGTTATCCTTATCCCTCAAAAAAATTTCTAATCCCATATATCTAGACTTTTCATTCCCTCAAAGAGATTCTCCAAACTATCCATTGTACATTATATCCCTTACTTAAGTCTTTTTCCACAACATAAACACACCAGATTTACATGAAAAATAGAGCATAAAAGACATCTCCTTGCACAATTGTTCATTGAGAAATTCTTGATAAACAAAATCACATGCTTCAAGGGACAAAGCTTCCTTAGAGAGCTTGTCGGAAATAGAGTTCTATTTTATGTAAACATGTGCATAGGAGTACCATTTCATCTCGCCTAGAAGATCGTGAATCCTCGTCATCAGAGGATGAAAACGTGCCACCTCAATATGCACCTTTCCTATGACCTAGTCTACTACCACCTGAGAGTCTCCAATGATCTACACCTTCCTCAAATTAAGAGAGATAACAAGAAACAACAAATATCAAAGTGCATTTATCTCTGTCTTCATGTTCGATCCCTAACCTAGCATGTATCTGACCTCAAAATGATGCTCTGCTAAAATATACAAAATCACCCCCACTCCACACTGTGGGTGGTGCCCTTGAATTTCCCCATCGAAGAATCCCCAAGGGGTGCCTTCTATCAGATCAAGCATTTTGGTGATGCATCTCTTTATATTTTTAGGTTCTTTCCTAAATTGTATAGCTAACTTGTAATCCAAACCCGCCACCACATTGGGTGGAATGAACCTGTCCTGGAAAATAATAACATTCCTTGTCCACCAAATAAAAAACATAAAGAAACAAGGTAGCGCCTCTACCTCTCTGACCAAGAGTTCACTTCTCCAAGAATCCAACTATTCTTCCATACATCCCTCTAGCGAGATATGAGTGATTTTCAGTAGCGATACCACTTGTAACCATACCTACTGAGTAAAAGGATATTACAAAAACAAATGGATTGTCGTCTCTGAGTCCAATTTGCATAAGGAGAAATGGCTCAAACCAACCCATCCATGACGAAGCTCTACATCCCATGTAAGAATTTTCTCTTCCAATGACAAAAAAAAGAACTATATTTTTTTCCAGATCATACCACTTCCAGATTATCAACCACCACCACTTGTTTCTACCTTCAAGGAACCCCTCTACCATTGAAAAATAACCCAACTTCACCATAAAGGAACCATGTTTTAAATTTTTATCCTATAAAAATGAGTCACCTTCATCCTCCTCTAAACTGATGAAGTTTGATTTTAGGTTGCCAATGAATTTATTCCATTCCTCCTCCATAAATCCTTCAAGGCTCAACTCGACCGCTCAATTCTAGATAGAATGCCCTGAGATATCCATCCCCTGTGATGTTGCATCCCTCAATGAATAAACTCCCATATTATGAATTCTGTCAACCAACTCCTTAGAAAGATTGAAATCTCTATATGATCCTTCCCAATGATCTTCCCCGATTCGTATGCTCCTTCCATTACCAACTCACCACACTATACATACTCCCATCAAAGGAAAAGAATCAACCATCACTTTCCATCCTGTATAACTAATATGGACTACTTTCCTTGGCATTCGAAACCATTCCTCAATGGATTTTCTAGCCATATATTTTGAAATCATTACTCTTCCCCATAGCATCCTCTTGTGCATGAGTCTCCATAGACTTTTTTCTGCTAGAGATTTACTAAACCAAATAAGATTCTTTATGCTCCACCCTCCAAGCTCCTTTAGCATGGCTAACTGAGACCATTTTACAATAGGTATTCCATCAACCAACTTTTTTCCTAACCACGGGAATTGAAAACAAGATTTTTGATTTTTTGTCAGAATACCTTTCAACGTTTTTGTAATAGTATCCTAATAAACTAGAATGCTACACAACACTAAATTTATAAGGACCATCCGACCTCCACACGAGAGAAATTGATTTACCCATAGAGAAATTCTTGCCCAATTTTTTTTAAATAACCAGAGCCAATCAACATATCCATATGTGTTTGGCTTAAGCTCAAAACCCAAATATTTAATCCCATCATCAATATTTGATAAAGTGAAGGGAAGAATATTTTTTAACTGAGCTCGAGTCTTGCCACCCAAAGCATTGGATCTTACTGATTATGTTTTCATCTTTATCTAGATTCCTATTGTCAACCAGAATAAATCCATTATATCTTTAATAACATGAAATTGTTTTATATTACCTATACCAAAGATCATAATGTCATCAACAAAAATCAAATGAGTAATGAAATCTAACTTTGTAATATTCAGTCCTTTTAGGAGCCCTTGGATCGTAGCCTCTTGAATAATCCTTCTAAGCCCCTCTGCCACAGTCAGGAAGAGGAAAGGGGATAGAGGGAATCCTTAACGGAGGCCTCTAGAAGAGTGTAAGAACTTGGAGGGGGGTCCATTTATAAGGAAAATGAAGGATACAGACTCAATGCATCCCATAATCCAGTTTACTGATGTCATGTTCATCCCCATCTTAATTAAATCTAATCTAAGAAAGTTCCAGCTCACTTTATCATATGCTTTGGAAAGATCTATTTTTAACAATATACACATGATTTTATGCACTTTGATTTAGTGCAAAGATTATTGGGCTAAGGACACATTGCCATGGATTTTCCTCTTATACAAAGATCCAAACTACTCCTCTGAGATAATGTCGTTGAGGATAGGCTTGAGCCTATTCGTTATGACTTTGGAATTAGTTTGTAGATCAAGTTGCAATATGAGATAGGGAGAAAATACTTAAAGGAAATTGTCTCTTCTTTCTTCAAGGTGAGTGATAGAATTTTTTTATTTAGAGAGCCTATAACCTTACCAAAAGATTAGGATTCTTGCACCACTTTAAGTAGATCCCCCTTTAAAAAGCCATAAAAACCCAGAAAAAAATTTAATAGTCATACCATCCGGGCCTGAACTTTTGGATTTCTGAAAGGCAGTGAGGATGGCTCATGGTGTTTTTACTTCAACTATTGCACCCTTAACAAGATATGTCAATAATTAATACCCTCTACCATGTATTTATGATCTTCTATACAAATGGAAGGTACATAAAACTTCTCCAATATTAGCCTCAAATTTGACTACCATCATGTAATTATTAATGATGTTGATATTTAGAAAACAACACTCAAAACCGAGGGTCTCTATGTATGTTTAGTCCTCCCCTTCGACATAACTCATTTTCCATCCACCTTCTTGTGTCTAATGAACAAAATTCTCAATTAAAACTTCACCAACTTCTTTTTCATTGTCTATTTGGAGGACATCCTTATTTATAATGAGACATCAAAAGAACATATGGATCATGTAGCATGCATCTTGGGCACACTATGCCAACACAAATTACAACTAAATTTGGGTAGGTGTACCTTTGATGCAACACATATTCAGTATTTGGGCTTCATCAGTGACCATGTTGATATCCCTATAGATCTCAATAAGTTCAAGGCCATCAAGAATTTTCCTTTATTGTGCAACATCATAGAGCTACAATTTTTTATTGGCCTCATGAACTTCTATCAATAAATTATGTTAAGTTTTGCTCAAATGTCTTGGTCGTTGAACCACATTATGCACACTAAGGAAACCTTTCACTAGATGCCAACAAATTAATGTTCATTTGAAGAAGTCAAGGAACAACTATGATCTATGTTAGTGTTATCTATGCCAAACATCCATTGCACATTCAATATTAAGACCAATGCATCAAATTATGTGCTTGGTGCAATGCTCACTCGACATGGAAATTATGTTCTTGGTACAATGCTCACTCAACATGGACATCATATTACATTTCATTTAGAGATATGTAATGACATTATCCATAGGTTTTTCAAGTTTCAAATATGAAAAAGAACTATATGACATTGTTCAAGTATTGGAACAATTATGTCACTACATCCACGAAAATGAGACCATTCAAATCATACACTACTCCAGTTCTCATATACATAAAATAATATGTTGAATGCATGCCACATGTAGTCTATACAATATCTATAATATTTCCATCTAGTGACCAAGCACAGTAAAATAAAGATAATAGAGAAACATATTGTCTTAGTTGCATGCCAGTTACAACATTACTCATTGTGCTTAACACTTTTTTTCATGGGAAAAAAATCATAATTTTATTCAGTTAAGATTAAAATTACATAAGTCAGATGCTTGAATGAGATTATAAAATCCTTTTTAAGGGGGAAAAAAAGAGACATATAGATTTCCTTAACAACTTACACTAGTATTCATGTCTTACGTATGTCTCTTCTAGTGTAAAAGCAAATTGTTTGTTCCAACTATCTGGCCAAAGGCCTTTGTTCATTTCAAAAAAATTATACATCACAAACCTCTCATGAATATAAAAACAAAAAAATTACAATTCCATCAAGTCCACTAAACTGAACTTTATGAACTTCATAGGAATTTGTTGTGAGTAAATTCTATGCAATGGCCATTCAAATCTTCCTGCACAATGCACTCCCCCTGACGTAGATGAATCCCTTCCTTTGAAAAGGAATTGACCATTTGATTTATTTCTCTATAAATATGTGAGAATTAGACTTGAGTGAAGCCCTCTAGGACACCCCATATTTTCTCAAAAAGAGGTTGTAGAGTAAAATTCATGAAGGTAAAACTCGTTTTTGAACCATTTTATGACAAGTAGTGAATCACCAACGATTTGTAGATACAAGGCTTCCATGAAGTTTGTGACCAGTTCTTCTACATATTGGCCACTTCCAGGAGATACACTCTCGGTTTCAGAAGTTTGTTCTCCCACCATTCCTTCGTAAGAAGGGTCATGTTGTGGTTCCTGAACTTCAAGATCCAAATATTTCATTCTGTGAGATCTTCAAAGCCCTTGATTGGCCACAGTGAAAGTAAAACAACAATCCTTAAATCCAACTATGGACTCTAAAAGCACACACCATAAAAATATCTACAGGTAATCAACCAACCAATCAGTAGAAGGATCTTCCAAAGATGGGATATCAATTCGTCAACGAAGATATGAGAAGTAGTTACCCCGACCTCCACGTAAAATCCCTTCTCGGTGTAAGAAACCCTCGCTTCATGGGGTCACCCTCCAAGGGTACTGAAAGTGTGATGCAACATCTACCCGAGGTACTATGGAAATCCCCCACAATCACCTCTGTATATACCTAGGAAAGGCCACTAATATTACCAACTCGCAATCGACCTTTAGGGGGGTACAATCGACAGTCAGGATCGAACATATGGGAAGGATATCAAAGCCCAAAATTCTTGAAGAGAATTGAAGACAAGTGGAATGGTAAGACTCCTAAGGACCCCGAACAAATTTGGGATTCACGAAGCACCAAGACCAAATGAAACTAGTAGTTTCTCAATAAAAAACCCCAATATGCTCTCTTTTCGCTATGATTGGTCAAGATTTGGAGGGGTAATATACGTTTCTCTTCCACATGCGACCTTGTCTTTAGCCCTTGTGTTAGAGGGGGTTCTTAGCTATGCCTATATGATAGTTGGGTTTTATCACTCTTTAGTGTTCTACAATCTTGTTTAGTAATCTTGGACAATTTACTCACTTTTCCTAGTCCAAATATTCTAACCCTATGCTATTGTTGGTGTACTATAAGCCAAAAATGTCTAGTTTATTTTATTAGTGTGTTGGTTGATTTTAATGGCTTTGTTACTCACAAAGGTCCATGGAGATGAAACTAATTATGTGTGAGACTCGACACCAATAGAATGAAAAAACAATGAAATGCAATCGTTTCTTTTCGATGAATTCTATCTATGAGAAGGAGAAGAGTTATTTTCTTCTTAAAAAGAACTTAATATCATGAAACTTTCCAAAATGATTCCAAACTATCAAACAAATCCTAAATCCTAAAGAAAAGATAAGACTAGCTCTTTCAAAACATGTACCAAAACAAAATACCTAAGAATGCATAAATTATCTTTGTTTGATTGTATGTGCAATAAAATATTTTCAAATGCAAAACTTTCATGCTTCCTATATTTCAATGAGAATGAAAGAAATCAATGTTTGACACAAAGGAACATGAAGTAAAAAGAAACCAAACAAAGTGCACTCAAAAGTTTGATGAGAACTAAAAGAAACCAAGTGTGAGGCAACTTGTTCAATCAAGGACTCAAAATGGGAAAAATATGTGAAATCCAATCAATGATCAATTAAAAATCAACATAAAAAGTGATAATACCATTGATTTATGAAATCAAACATGATCAAGGTTAACCTGAGGAAAAAGAACTCAAAGAAAAGGCTTAACACAATGAGTTTCAATTCCTAAATCAAAATCTTAGATTCCAAAAAGCAAAACAAGGAACCTAAAAGTTCTCAGAACGAAGAATTCAAATTCTCAGTGACATGTATGCAAGAAAAAGGATTGAATTAGCTTAAAGTAGACATGCACAGTTTGGAAATACGTGAAATCCGTGAAAGATCGGACTGTCCCGGGTAAGGGAGATTATTCACTAAAGAATTATGGAGATCCAGAGTGTAATAATCAAGTTGGTCAATAGTCACAATTTTCCCTTGATGGGGAAATTGTAAAATGTGAAAGACTGAAGAAGCGGTAATAGACATCACATAGAACCAACTGCAACCAAGCAATAAATTGTAATCTAGAGGTACGTCAACCACTTCAATGTCGACAGAAACAACTTTTCCCTTTAATTCCATAGCAAAATATTTCAAGAGTCTGTAAGGTTGGAAACCATGTCCATTAAATGCCTTAAGGGTGGTAGGAAATTGGTTAAGTTCAAGAGAACCAATGGCTCTCCAGTAGGACAAATACATGAAACATGTGGAAGCTACTTCATCCAAAATGGTGTGATGGATGTTCTTCCCACCAACCATAGCTTGAATTTGGAAGGCCAAGTGATGGGAGAACCTTGATTTAAAATAGCCCAAATATGAGACATCAAGTATATGAGACATCACATCAATCTTGGGCGATTCACTACTTATCATATATGAGCCATCAATCAATCTTGAACTCATGCAGGAAAATTCTGGTTCATAGTGTAGTCCTAGAGAGTTTTCAATCTCGCAGAAGACATCGTCCAAGCAAAAAAGTAGAGGTGGGATAAGGAGTCTAACCCAAGTCAATACAACATCAATTCTTTTAGTTTTAATATCAAAAGTTGGATTCTAGTGTTTTATCATGAGGGGGCTCACCCCACATTTCCACAAGGATTTCAACACATGTTTGTCGTCAACTGTCAATTAAAATATGAGCACCAACTAGCCTCAAGAAAACACCATCAAAGTCATACAATACCCTAAAAGGGGTTCCATGATAGTAGCTAACTAGTCCTTGATCACCTTATCTCCCAATTGGCATCCATGGAAGCAGTTGACCAATGCCATCTCCACCATTTTCACAACTTCATCCAATCTCACCCCTTCACCTAAAATGAAATTCAAAGGGTGTTTTTGTTTCTTACTTCACTTCTTATTTTTTTGAGCCCTTCATAAACTACCATTACCTTCCAGTCTCAAGGATGCTTCCTTTCTTACAATTGAGTACAACAAGATTGAAGGTGGGGGGTTTGTATTTACAACATTTTCATCTCCCAAAACTCCATGCATTAGCTCTAGTCCCAACAAAGAACCCACAAGTACTCTCTCACCGAGTGTCAAAGACTCAGAAACAAGGATATCAAAGGTGAACCCACAAATTGAATCTATATCGTGATCTAAACCAACGAGTTGATGGCCAAACTATGATAATTTTGTAACATAAGCTTATGGACAATTTGTGTAGAATGGAGATACAGTAGAACAAAAAAATCCCAAATTTGAGGTATGATGATGCAGCCCCCCTCCCCTCCTGGGGTTCTGCAAACTCCTAGTCTAGGATCTTTCTTTCTTTTGAGTCGGATAAACTCTTCAAGCTCTTGATTGAACCCAAAACAAGTATACATAGGCCCCTTTCCTTCTATGTGCAGGTTTTGAACGACCCGTGGGCTATCCCTGCGCGCTTCCAAAACACCGAGTTTCAGGCATTGGCCCTTTTTCCATTAGCCCTTTCCTCCATATGGACCTAGGCTATGACCTTGCAGAAATATGCGATTATGGGAGTAGGCAATAATGGTTTTAGACCAACCCACTTTTTTCCCCGCAATCCACCTCCATCGGCCACACATCCCTTTGCTAAAACCGTGGTTCCAATTGCGGCCCACTCAGGGAGAATTAACGTTCGACCATGTCCTGGCCCCACAATCCTTCTTGTATGTTGATCTCTTGGTTTCGGTGATGATCCAAAATCAACGACTGCTATCTATCCTCCTGCTACGCATGATCCCAGATCTTCGCAATTTGTCGACACATATCTCCCGTTCGAATCAACGGTTGTTGTTGATTCCGACTCTCCACCCTTCGGGAGTTTCAACTCTCAACCTTTGCTTCCTTCTCAACAACTATCTTCCAGAGTGAAATATCTGCTGACACCTGTCTCCCTGAATCTACGGTCAGGATCTCCTTTGCGAGTCTGGCCTTCAGAAGTTTTAGTTCTCAAACTCTCATTTCTTCCGGAGAGATTTCTTCGAAATGGCAGATCGTCTACCATGCATCCTCTTCACTCGATGGTTCTGCTCCCGCTTCAGGACTTTGGCCTCCTCAACCAAATCGACGATCCTTCGACCTCCTCCTCGATCAATGATTGAGATCTCCTTTGGGACTTCGGCGCTTTCACCCTCTGCTATCCTCCGGAGTGCTCCATACCCGAAATTCCAGATCTGGCACCACGTGTCCGCTTCCAGATCAATGGTTGTCATCTACTTGGGACTTCAGCCTTCGACGATCTCAAATATCAACCACCACAAATCTCTAGAGTGAATCCTTCTAGAATGTCAGATCCTCTGACACCTGTCCTCCCTGATCCAATGGTTGTCCAACAGAGTGAATCTTTGTTCTCCACATATCCCCTCGCAAATCAACGATCCACGTCCTTTCCTTTGGGATCTATGACCTTGAATGCTTTGGACTTCGACACTTTGGGACATTCCAAAACACAACTTCTCAGAAACCCCAGAGTACGATCCTCTGAAGTTCACGATCTGGTGACACCTGTCAAACTCAGATCAACGGCTCCCAGCTACTTCGGTTGTTCGGGCTTCGACGATCTCAAATTTGCTTCCTTCGCGTTCTCTCAGAGTGTTTTCACCTGGATTTCATGATCTTTTGCCACGTGCCCTTCTAGATCTGATAGTCCAAATTCTCTTCGGCTCTTCGGCGCTTCGGCTATTCGGGCTTCGAGAGTTTCAAACTCATATGCACTCGTTTCTCCTGAAGTGATTTCACCCGAAACACACGATCTTTTGACGCGTGTCTTCCCCTTGATATGATGGCCTCTATGCACTTCAAGTCTTCGGGTTTCAGGAGTTTCAGCTCTTGCACACTCATTTCTCCCAGAGTGCTTTCACCCGAAAACTCACATCTTTCGCCACCTATCACCCTGGACGATGGACGGTCCCTATTCACTTCAAGACTTCGGGACTTTGACGAGTCCACTCTCCTGCGCACACAAGGGTTAAGTTTTGTGCACTTACCTTCGGATCCAACAGTTGTTGGTCCTCTGCGCTCAGATCCAACAGATTGGGTTTGTTCCTCTCCTTTGCGCTTCCTCCGTTCAATAGACGTAGATCTAACGGTCCAAGCTCCCTTCCACAACCGATCAGACGGTTGTTGTCGCTCCTCCTCTTGAGATTTTAACTTCTTCTTGGAAGATTTTGTTAGTGTTCAAAGGCTTCGACCTTTGAACTTTCTACTGCGAAACCAAATATCTGGTTCTCACTTGTGCTCTTGAACGCGTTGCCTCTTCTGAGATTTAGGACTTAGAATAAGTCTGCTTCCCACGCACTGCTTTCATTATATCTTCTGATATTTTCGATATAATCAGTCTCCTAAGGGTCTCTACCCTTTTGTTTCCTTCCAAAGGAAAACTTTGTGCCCTCCTGGTAACCATCTAGTCAATGCACACCTTGCAGAGATTTTCCACAGGGTGTTCAATAACTCTGTGAGTATCTTCCTCTGATACTCTTCTCCTTGAACTTGACAAGAATTCTCTCTGTGCACACTTGCACCTGCTTGATGCCCTCCTAACATAGCTCTACAGAATTCTCAGTAACTCGGTTTCTCTCTGAACTCAACACAGAGTTCTTCCTGTGCACTCCTTGCACTTTTCCCGATGAAGGTTCAATGGTATCTCTCCTGATCTTATCTGAGGTTAACTCACCTCTGTCAATGCACTCCTTGCAAACAAATGTGCACTCCTTGCACTCAAAACTCAAAGGATATAAACGATTGAAACTTATACAACACTTTACCAGTTCATACATTCAAAACATGAATGACATATAAAATCATACCAATGAACGCAAATACATAAACACACCATGTGCAAGAAAAACTACTTTTCTATTATCTTTGTGTGTCTATTTAGATTTTTTTACAAAAACTGGATTGCAATAGAGTCCCAGTTCTTTCTCCTATTCTAACTCTATCATGAGTTCTGCTTCTAAGACCTCTCTTCTAAGATCTCTCTCTCTCTCATTTTACAAAAGAGGGCTCTACAAGCTTAACCTCTCCTTCACCTAACCTCATCTATTACATTGAAGTTTCATAAATGGCCATCTATTCTAAATTGAACCTAGAGCCATCAACCTATCAGCGATTAAAGGTGACCTTATCTTCTACCTGTTCAAAGATATGGCTTGGTTTTCACTCAAGTTTACAACATGGACCCGTATAGGATCATATTTCAAATTTAAAAATGAGAGGGTTAATGCCTCTCCCTCTCTAAAATGCGTGATGATGTGTTGGAATGATAGCGCATTGATGAGGTGGAGTGATGCTCTTGCATCATATGATGTTCAACCCTAGAGTTAGTATGAATGAGAACTCGTGTGGGACTTATCACAGACATATAAGGAAGTGCTTCTAACTAAATCTACAACCAATGCAATGCCATTAAATATAGGGTCACATACCCATGATGTAGATATGCCATTATGCCACTCATAAAATCCATTTTCTAGAGGTTTTTCGGCACTCACATTAATATTTTTTGTTATTTTGGCTGAATTTTGTATAATATATTTAGCGAAGAAAAGGGACACAAAGGAGACCATGTATGCAATGACACTTTCAACCTACTAGGGAATGATTTTACACAAGAGTTAGACTATATAGACTAACCTACGAATGGATCTTTTGAATAGTCAATCAATTCTTTGTCCATCTTGCAGAACCCTAACACATTCTCCAAACCCTAGCTCCATCCACATCTTCCCTCCACCAAGTGGTCAAGCCATGAACCAATAGTCACCAAATATATAAACAATAGAGTGAAATATTTTCAAACTAATATTTAGCATTATAGCATTTATAATTGAGGCTTTTCCAACCATGTAAGCACATTGTGCTTAACACTTAAGGACATAATTGTGATAATTAGATTACCCATCTAATCTGATTTTTTCAAAGACTTGCAATGATCTTGTGCAAGATCAAAAAGATGTCAACTACTCCCTATTTGATAATATATTATACCAACTTGGACACTTATCCATGCCCTTTGGTATATAACACAATCAAGTGATTTGGGAGGCACACTACTCTAAGTCAACATGTCACTTTGGTGTCAGCAAGACACTTCTTTAGAAACACTTATATTAACTAAACTAGTTGATTGAAACATTGAGGTGCATATCAAATCCTACATTCCATGTAACAGTGCCAAACCTACAAATCATAAACTTGGTAGGTACACACCTTTATTGGTTCCAACAAATCCTTGGGAGTGTATTAACATGGATTTCTTCTCAAGTCTCCTTATGATGAATCACCAAAATTTGATGTTTGTTGTTGTGTATCACTTTAAAAAAAAAATCCATCATGGTTGCATGAAGCAAGGCTATTGGTGCACCTAAGACTGCCAAATTATTCTTTAGTCATTTGTGTATTATACAATGGTTCCAACAACCATTGTGTCTAATTATGACTTGGGGTTTGTTAACAATTTAACTTTATTGGAAATGTTAGACACATGGTTGCACCAATCAACATCATTTCATTTGGAGATAAATGATTATCCAGAATTTCAAGTTCACGCTTGTGGATCTTTTATGCATCTACAATAGTGCATACCCATGCACATTGGATGAGAATAATCCTTGAAAACAACACACCTACATAAGATGTATTCATCATTCTATTAGGGATAGTCCATCGAATTAATCGTTTCTCGGGTTCTATCCAAAAACACCCCTAAAAATTACATTTCTTACATTAGTGACTCCTTGGTCCCTCAAAACAAGTAAAATAAATACACAAGGTAAATAAAATTAATACCATATTCAACAAGTGCATTAATAAATTAAGCATATCTCAACACACCAATAACTCAAGTACAAGGAGTATCATTATGTGAATTGTGGCCCTCATTACTTTTAGATTGGCAATAAGGTATGGATATATATTAAGAAGGAATCCTTCAAGGGTCATGTATACACCATTCAATGCACTAAATTAGCTACATGCATTAAATTCCAACCCTGCATGCATGATTTTCACATTTTTGGAACATTCCCACAACCAAGAATGCCAAGAGTCATAGGAATATTTATAGCTACCCAAGATCATTATGGAAAGCCAAGCCAACTATTTTTCTATTCAATTATTGGTGTATTCACATAAATACTTGTATATACTATTTGTAACCTCTTATATCTTTTACTTACCTAGTGAACTAGATTTTTTCTCACAATTCTCCTTAGAACTTTGGCATTTGAGATTTCTCAATCTCTCAATCCTTGTTGGTTGTTCTATCATTGAATTTCCGCATTTTGATGATTAATGGAAGAGATTTATTTCATATCTCTATCTCAACTGTAAATGTGTATGCAATATGATATTGCATTTTTTTGCATATTTATGGTTTTTTTTTTTTATTATTATTATTATTATTATTATCTCAAAATTATCTCAAGTTTGGAGATGTCCATCTCACTTGACATCATGATTTGTTCAGACATATCAACTTGATTCTTGGATATGTAATATGAAATCTTATTTCAAAACCTAGTCAAACCTAACATATGTTCACATGGAGGACTAAGCCCTCATGTGGTCCATTTGGCAACAAATAATTAATCCTTGATTGACACTTAGGGAAACTTTCAGGATGTTGTCCATAAGAGGTTATATCAATTAGGGTACATTGACACTTTGTTAAGAAAGTTGCTATAAATTTAACAAATATCAAGAGATTTCATCCAACAATGAATCGATGTCTTCAATAAAATATTGATCAAGCTCAAGGTAAGATACTTTTAAGAGACTCTCCAGGTTAAGTTCATTTATGGGTTATTGCAACATTTAAGGAATCATAACTATTCTCTATTACTTCCTTGTATAATGTCTTCTTTCTTGCTTCCAAAATAGAGGCTAAACTACCTAAAACAATTTGATCATTAAAAAAATACCAATATTCTCTTCTCAACCCCCTAATGCTTACAAGTTCCATCTCAAGAGCAGTGGATAGAAATTGTGAAAAAACATAGCAAGGAACATGATATTCAAGGGGAAATAAGAAGTAGTGGAAAAGGCATAAGTCAATTCAAGCATATTCATACCAATTATACAAATATATAGTACATGTAAGATGTAACCACCTCTTGAACTAGAATTATTCTCACACCAACACCTCAAGAAGAGATAAGGCTATGAGGAGGCAAAATATGATCTAATACACACTTAGGATAAAAATGATATCCTATAATGTGGAATACATAAAGAGGTTATATAAGACTTTATGATTGTACATGGATCCATATGATAACAATCCCCTCCCTCAATCATAATTCCAAATAATTATACCAGCAAGGAAACAAGAACTAGTGCATAAACTAGTATCATCTCCAAGTCTTCAATATGAAATTCTTAGTCTGAGCTTTGATGAAGATCTAACTAAAAAACTACCAAACATGGATGTTGAAAACTCATAGAATTTGGAAAATCCCATTATGTAAACATGTGAACCAGAACGCCTATAATTGTTCAAAAATGTGAACTCCAATATTTGATGAGAAAATCATAAGCACTGAATCACCTATAATTTTGACACATCCTTGAAAATGCCTAACAACCCAATCAAAATGCCAATAAACATGCAAATGTATCTATTTTTCATTTTGATGAAAAAATCATGAGAAGTGAATCAACTACAAGTTTGACACATCCCTACAAATACCCAATAACCCAATGAAATGACAAGAAACAATGCAGGGGATATAGCTATCCTTTGCTAGGTCTAATGTCCACCAAAGTGAACAAAATGTCCACAAAATTGCTTTTATAAAATGACACACAAATAATGTCAATCAACATCTCAATCCTAAATTTTATGTATGTTCCAATTACAAGATATTGAAACATAAAATTTCCAAATAATCGTGGAGTATTAAGCCAAGTGTCCTACAAGAATTGCTCAAATCTTGAATTAATCATGATGTTGAGATAAAACTCAAAATTTCAATGCACATCGTATAAAACACGATAAGTGGTAGAAACCTTGAGGTGCCCAAATTGGCAATTTATCACAAGTGATGAAATCTTTGCAATGTTGTTGTACTATTGCTATCGCCCATTTGGTGTTTTGTTTATCTACATCTTCCATCTACATACAGTTGTTACCCATTTTGTATTTTGTTTGTTGTTGTCAAAAATTAAAGTCTAGAAATCATCATCAATATCCCCCCCCTATCAGTTGAAAGGTGAGAAGCTATGGGTTTTCTTGTGGGTTATTATGAACCAATTCATCTATGTATCTAGTGGTTTTGCTTGATTACTAACCATTTTCACTCATTATTGTACCCCCCTTTAAGGTGCAAGAGTTATCTAAAAAGGATCTAGAGAAGACTAAGGATAAATCAGAATTCACAGAAGCAACTCAGGAAGCTCAAAATGACCTCAACAGATAGAGAAAGGGAAAAAATTCAAAGTCGTCAAAACTCAGTGAAATTGGCATCATCGCGAAGAGAACGTTGCAAGATTTCCAATGATGTAAATAGCTCATCAAACGGAGTTACGAATCAAATGATATTTGTGGTCACAATTTTTTTCAACCTAGCCCAGTTAGTAGGGATGAGTCAACATTCATACTGCTACCGTCAGCATCAGTACGAGTGATGTCAACATCCGTAAAGTGTACGTGGAACACACAGAGGATGGCATGTATCATGAACACGTCAACATGATGTCAACATGGTGATGTGGCTGCACTAGAGGCTGCCACGTGTCACTCATTTTCGACATTTTTAGGTCAACATGTGGACCAGTGAGGAAGTGCCATGTGGCAGTCTGTACAACCACGTGACAAGCCATACAGGACATGGAAAACACGTGGCATCCGTACCATACGTGGCAGGCATGTGACATGGCAAGGTGACTATATAGGTGAATGAAATGGACCAATGTTTGGATGCCACGTGGCCCAGTCATGGGCTGCCACGTGGTAGTGGGAAAATGCCCAATGAGGGCCTGTAACCGAAATTTCAAAATTAAAAGGGTGGCCCACAAAATCTGGCAAAGGTCCCGCCAAATCTGGTGGCCGACCTCCATTGTAATCCAACTCCGACAAATCTAAAATGGGACTCCAAACTTGGTAGTGGTTAACACTATATATATATGTTGTTGTAACTACAAGCCAAAATGGGGAGGCCCGCGGGCTCGATCCCGGGACCTCCCCAACCAAACGCCTTTACATAGAATTCGCCAATCGTTGAGCCAAACGAATTTGTTGGATATTTCGCCCGCATTTAAACTTAAAAAATCAATTTTCCAGTGGACGGGAGGAGGGTGCTCGACGGTACTATCAGACATGTTTTACGAGGCAAGTACAGTGAATTAATTGCGAGTTGCAGGTATAGAAATCGAGATGAGATTTCTCATGGGCCTGGGAGTGCCAGAGTGGGATTGAGTCATGGAGACAATCATTTTTGGGTAATTCAATGCCGCGAATTTAATGGTGTTGTCTGTTTTCTGATCTGAGCAAAGCTTCTGTAGCTTAATTCCATAATGAGGTATACCTATGTATTTTGCCAAATTATTTTGTTGATTTAATAAAAAGGCCTACCCATTTGAGAGCATGACCCAAAGACGTAGTCCATTAGGGACAAACTCTGTTATCAATTTCTTGTGTTCAACTTTGATGCTTATGTCTCTTTATTATTGATCTTTTCCTTCTTTATGGTGCACTTCAATTTATGCTCATTTAATACAATTCTTTAATAAGTCACATCGATGAAAAGATCCTGGATCATGTTGGTATTAGAGCAGTCATCTTTGACTTGAATTGTTGAGTGTGAATGATTACTAGGGACAAGCATAAGCAGGGTGAAGGAACTCTTAATACTTTCAATCTTGAAGTTGGTCGTGCATCCCGAAGGAAGAAAATGGTTGAAGAGGAAAACCATGATGAACAGGAGAAAAATTTCCATATGGTCTTTTATCGCATGTCAGAAATGGTCGAGCGAATGTATGGAGACTACGAGAAGAGGATGAAGAAGAAAGGGAAGAAAAAGGAAGCACAAGCTAGTGATAATGCTTCAGTGAATCAAGGGGTTGGAGGAGACCCTCCTGAGACTCCATCTTCACCATCAAGTTCTAGCTCTTCTTCCTCTGAGCATTATCATCATTCTCATCGTTCTAGCCATGGAATTTCTTTTAAGAAACTATTATTAAAGCTTGATGTAAAATTTTATTTACCTGTGTTTAATGGAGATGTTAATCCTGAAAATCTAGATAATTGGATCTGACGGATTGAAGTGTATTGTCGTGTTCAACAGATTGATGAAGAGTAAATTAAAGTGCAATTGGCTTCTCTTTGGTTGGAAGGCACCGCTCTCGTATGGTGGGAGAGAAAACTTCAGGACATAAGTAAGTGTGGTAATCTTCTTTCCTCATGCTCAGAATTTAAATCAACGATAAGGAAGCAATTTTATCCATTGGGTTATTTACATAAAGCAATGATGGAATGGAAAATTTTAATATAAGTAAAGGTCAAATTGTACAAAGTTTCACAGAAGAATTTAGGAAGAAATCTCTTGCATTAAACATTCCTTTGGATTCTTATGAAACTTTAATGAAGTATATTGGCGCACTTCACATTTATATTCCTCATACTTTACTATTTTTTAACCCCACTAGTCTTGATGAAGTTTGTATGCATGCCATTCACCTTGAGAACATGGGATAGCATGTTCAAGAAGATACCATAAAGAAACCTTCCAATATCCCACATAAGAAGTTTAAGAAGTTTAAAATGAAGGACAAAAAGACCGCCACTGTAAAGAGAGAAGAAGGAAATCCATCTTGCACTCATTGCAAGAAGAATGGTCACGATGATGAACATTGTTGGAAACTACATCCATGGAAGAGATTGAAACAGTTCGGTGGAAAGGGGAAGACAAAGACCATTGCTACAATACAACATGATCTTGGTTCCCATTCAAGAGACAAAGGAAAGATCACAACGGTTGGAGTACAAGGTAAAGATTCCCTTCATGCTAGTTCAAATTCCAATAATGAATCTCATGATGATGAAAGAAAGCGGAATGAATTATTTCATATAAGAGTTTTATCTAAACACACTAATATAGATACATTATTTGATCCGGGTTCCCAAGTAAACTTGATATCTGAAGCACTTGTCAAAAAGATGGGTCTTGAAACTAAACCACATCCAAAGCCTTATCCTCTTGGTTGGGTATGTGATAAAGCAAAACTTAATGTCACCAAGCAATGTAGGGTCAGATTTTCTATTGCTTCAAAGTTGATTGATGAAGTGGATTTGGATGTTGTATCACTTGATATATGTTCCATAGTGTTGGGGAGTCCTTATATTTATCATAGAAAAGCAATCTTCCTTCATCATGAGAAAAAATATCACCTTACTAAAGGGGGAGTGGAATATATTTTTAGAGCCCACAACATGAGGGTAAACACAACACTTGTTAGTGCAGGACAAATGAAGAGACTCATAAAAACTAATAAGAAATATGTACCTATGGTCGTAAGGGAAAAATATGTGGGAACATCTGACGCTTTTCAAGGATGTGATCCTTCTCATAAGAAATAATTAATTGATATTGTTTCTAAGTATGATGATATTTTCCAGGAACTAGATGGATTACCTCCTAAGAGGGAAATCCAACATGAAATACATCTTTAGCAGTATTCTCCTCTTCCTAATGTGGGCATGTACAGGATGTTAGTTGTAGAGATGACAGAGATAAAAAAGCAGGTACAAGGATTATTGGATCAAGGGGTCATCAGGCCCAACTCATCTCCTTATGGTTCTCCAATCACGATGGTGCCAAAGAAGGATGGCACATGGTGAATGTGTGTCGATTACTGGGCCTTAAATAAAATCACAGTGAAAAATCGATACCCTCTTCCTTGTATAGATGATTTACTTGATCAATTAAAGAATGTTGTTTATTTCACTAAGTTGGATTTGCACAGTGGATACCATCAGATCAGGGTTGCAGAACATGATGCATGGAAAACTTCCTTTAAAACCAAACAAGGATTGTTTGAGTGGTTATTTATGTCGTTTGGGCTTTGTAATGCTCCGACAACCTTAATGTGTGTGATGAATGATGTATTCAGGCCATTTCTAGATGATTTTGTGATTGTATATTTAGACGACATTCTTATATTTAGTGGGACTTTGGATGAACATGTAAGGCATGTAAACCAAGTATTGGATACTTTGCAAAGGGAAAAGTTGTATGTAAAATTTTCCAAATGTGAATTTGGTAAGACCACACTTGTATGCTTAGGTCATATTGTATGAGGAGGACAATTGAAAATTGATCCTTCCAAGATTAATGTAATTGTAAATTGGCCTAAGCCCAAAAGTGTAACCAAAATACAAAGCTTCTTAGGTGAAGTCCAGTATTGGAGGAGATTCATTTCAAACTTATCCTTTATAACAACTCCTTTGCATGCCTTAATCGGCGTGAAGAACACTTTTCAGTGGGGAGGAAAGCAACACAAATCTTTCGACGCTTTGAAGGAAAATATTAGTACTACACCAATATTAGCACTGTCGAATATTCAACAACCTTTCGAGATCAAGACAGATACCAGTGGGTACGCCATGGGTGCAGTATTGATGCAATATCATAAGCCTATATGTTACCACTCTGAAACTTTTAACCAAACTGTTGTTAACTATCCTACGTATGATAAAGAGTTGTATGCATTAGTTCAAAGCGTAAAGAAATGGAATCACTACTTGTTAGGGAAGGAAACAATCATACATACATATCATCAACCCTTACAATATCTCCAAGCACAAACCAAGTTGCAACAATCTCGACATTACAGATGGATGGGTTTTCTTCAACAATTTCATTTGGTAATCAAATACAAAAAGGGTACGAGTAACAAGGTAGATGATATGATTTCTAGACCTCATATTGTTGCTTCTATTATTTTGAAGAATGCTTCTTTATCTCATGATAGCTATGTGGAAAAATATGTTGTTGATGAATAATTTAAACAAATATTTGAGAATCTAACCCATGGCGCATAGACAGACAACTATTGTCTATAGGGAAATCTACTCTACCATCTTGGAAAGATATTTATTCCTACAAGTGAACGAGTCCATGTAATATGATAAGCTCACACTTCTCTTGTGTCTAGGCATTTTGGGGTAGGAAAAACTATGGCTCATCTACAAAGGTTTTGTTACTGGCCTCAAATGAAAGAAATTGTAACTAGATATGTAAAGGGGTGTGTGATGTGTTCTACTTGTAATCCCACTAATAGAAAATTAGGGTTATACTCACCACTTCTTGTTCCATCCCATCCATGGGAAAGTATCTCCATGGATTTTGTAGGGGGTTTACCAATGTCGAAAAGGGGTCATGACTATTTGTATGTTGTAGTGGATAGGCTCAGCAATATGTTTATCTTAATGCCATGTAAAAAGCAGATCACTGCTAAGAAAAATTCTAATCTCTTCTTTCAGTATGTTTGGATTCACTTTGGGTTACCCACATCCATTATCTAGGATCGAGATACTCGATTCCTTGAGGATTTTTGGACAATCTTGTGGAGAATGATGGACACCAAGTTGAAGAGGAGCACCGCTTTCCATCCACAGACGGACGAACAGACAGAAGTTGTTAACCAAACAATGGTATTTTTTCTTCAAGGCTACTGTAGCAAGCATCCCAAATTATGGGATGAACAGATACTCTATGTACAACATTCTTACAATCAAGCCTTACATTCCTCCACTCAGTGTTATCCTTTTGAGACATGTTTTGGGTATTTGCCTAAGGTCCCTTTGGAATTGATGTATGGGAGAGATGCCGATTCAAATGAAGAAATAAATGAAGACAAGGCTTGCAAGTTCATTTAGAGGATCCAACAGATACATCAAGCAGTCAGGGAAAAATTGGAGAAAATTCAAGAACAGTATAAATCTTGGCATGACAAACACAAGGTTGATCATCAGTTCTAGGTTGGATACCAAGTATGGCTTCACATCAACAAGGAGAGATTGAAGGGTGAATGTAAGAAACTCAAGCCCATCCGTTATGGACCCTTCACTATGTTGGAGAAAAGTGGTACCAATGCTTTTCGTCTAGATATTCCACCTTATATGCATATCTACTTAGTTGTAAATGAGGAAAACTTGAAACTTTTTGAGCCTCCCATGATCATGTATCAGGGTGAGGAAGTTTCAATACCTTCAATTGATGAGTTTGCTCCTGAGTACTTGGATGATTTGAAGGAAGATATCATCTTGGATAGAAGGACGAGGACTTCATGCAGGGGTGATGTTGATTATCTTCGAGTGGGCTTAAAGGGCACACATCCAAGAAAGGAAAAGTGGATTCAGAAGGACAAGGTGAGGGAACTATTCCCTCACTTATATGTTGATTGATAAAAGTTTGTGGTGGTCCAAAAATCTCGGAGTGGGAAGGTGCGATCCAAAAAGGATCCATAGAATACTAAGGATAACTCAAAATTCACAGAAGCAACTTAGGAAGCTCAGAATGGCCTCAACAAATAGAGAAAGGGTAAAAATTCAAAGTCCTCAAAACTCAGTGAAATTGGCATCATCAGTGAAATAGAGTTACGAATCAAAATATATTCGCAGTCACAGTTTTGGTCAACCTAGCCCAGTCAATAGGGATCAGTCAACATCTGTACTGCTGATGTCAGCATCAATACGAATGACGTCGGCATCCATACAATGTACGTGGCACATGTAGAGGACGACACATGTCATGTTGACATCAACATGATGTCAATATGGTGACGTGGCAGCACCAGAGGCTACCACGTGTCACTCATTTTCATAATTTCCAGGTCAACATGTGGACCAATGAGGAAGTTCCATGTGGCAGGCCGTACGAAATGTGACAGACATGTGGCATATGTCCATACATGGCAGGGTGACATGGCAGGGTGACTGTATAAGTGAATGACATGGGCCAATGTTTGGCTGCCATGTGGCCAAGTCACGGGATGCCATGTGGCAGTGGGAAAATTCCCAATGAGGGCCCATAACCGAAATTTCAAAATTAAAAGGGCGGCCCACCAAATCTGGCGGAGGTCTTGCCAAATCTGGTGGATGACCTCCGTTGTAATCCAACTCTGACAAATCTAAATGGGGACTCCAAACTTGGTGGTGGTTAAC
>ML806663.1:49964-60824 GCA_009831015.1 Picea engelmannii
ATATATATATATATATATATATATATATATATATGTTGTTATAACTACAAGACAAAAGGGGGAGGCCCACAGACTCGACCCCAGAACCTCCCCAACCAAATGCATTTACATAGCATCCATCAACCGTTGAGCCAAACGGTTCCATTGGATATTTCGCCCGCCTTTAAAATTAAAATCTCATTTTTCCAGTGGACGGGAGGAGGGTGCTCGACGATACGACCAGGAACATTTTATGAGGCAAGTACAATGCATTATTTGCAGGTTGCAGGTACAAAAATCGAGACGAGATTTCTCATGGGCCTGGGAGTGACAAAGTCAGATTGAGGCGTTGAGAGAATCATTTTTGGGTAATTCTATGCCACGAATTCAATGGTGTTGCTTGTTTTATGATCTAAGCAAATATTTTGCAGCGTAATTCCTAAATGAGGTATACTTATGTATTTTTCCAAATTATTTTGTTGAGTTAATAAAAAGGCCTACCCATTTGAGAGTAGGACTCGGAGACGTAGTCCATCAGGGACAAACTCCGTTATCAAGTTTTTGTGTTCAGACTTGATGCTTATGTCTATTTATTATTGAGTTTTTCCTTCTTTATGGTGCACTTTAATTTATGCTCATTTAATACAATTCTTTAATAAGTCACATCGATGAAAATATCTCATATCAAAGAGAGTATCATTTTGGAGTGATTGAATCATTTTTCAACTCAAGAAGACAATTAGAATTGGGCCCCATTCATGCCCAAAATCATTTGTAAGACATTGAAATCCAACTACTTTTGCAACTTCTCCATAAAAATTTATCTTCACCCATGATTGAATTTGACAGTAAGACTTATGCAAAATATTCACTTTTAAATGCCATTGCCAAGAGCTCATCCAACCATAATGAATTATTCACTTATGAACTTTTTTCTTCTTTCGACAATTGTCATAAAGATGATTTGTCTTTCCACATTGAAGACAAGGATGGAGACCAAAACATTTGATATCCATATGGCCAACTCAATGATAGTGATGTTGCTCAACAATAATTTCATCAATTTGTTTATCATCATCAACTTTATCATCAACATCGTTAACTCCATCATCATATTGAACATTTGAATCTTGTTCCTTCAAATCTTCGACAAGCAATACGACACTTACAAACTAAATTGGTGTTAAATAGTTAGGAATATGAAATGTGATATCATTTTCATATCCTAATCCTTTTCTTCTCGCATTAAATTTTAATTCTTCCTAATATATGACATATGTATTTATAGTAGATTGATTACAGAACTACTTATCAATGGTTGTACTTCGTTTCATCTCTTGAACTCCATATCGAGGAATATCAATTTCAAATAAAGAATTATTTTGAACGAGAACTCGATCAAAATTATGAACTGCCTCCTGATTCTTCATTGTCCTTAACTTGTCATTCAGGAATTTGGATTGGATTTGTAGCATGTCTACCTTTATATGCATGACTCACAAATATGTAAGAACACTTTTCAAAGTTTATTTGTACATTATGAGTGAAGTGCCTTTAGTTGTATCAATCAATGTTTCTAACAAGTAAAACATTTTGGTGATGTTGGGCATTAATTGTGTCATGCTTGCTTGTACTTGTTTGTTTTTAAGACATGCTTGTTTGTAATTGTTTCATTTTATGTCATGCTTGCTTGTACTTGTTTTCTTTTATGTCATGATCGCTTGTACTTGTTTTCTTTTATGTCATGCCCGCTTGCCCTTGTCGTCAACAACCTTAGGGTGTCAGGTACTATTGATCATGTACCCCAAAGAATTTTAAAAGATCTAACTTTCGTGCAATTCACTTGAAGGCTACAATGAAAAATAATGACCCCCTTACTCAATTTCAAGCGGGTCTTGATGATAATTGATTTTTGAATGGAAAAACCCCTAATTGAATTTGAAAGATTTCTTGCAACTCCACTCTTTGAACTCTTAAAAGATGGAATTAATTTGGTCAATTTAATGACTCAAAAAAACTATTGACCCATGGACTTACAATTTAACTCAATGACGTAAAACACAATTGTGTCAAGTTTTGGAAAATGACACATAATCTTGTTTACAAATTTAATTCAAAGTAGTCTTCAAATATTTAATTGTCACAAGAACCATTGTCATGAGCTAATGATCATTTTAAATTCATGTGCATATTATGTTGCAAAATTAAAGATGAGTGTCAAACACTAGACACAAAATACCAACCATCAAGCATTCAAAAATCATTCACCATCACACAAAGTGTTCCTTGAACTCCCTTATTCCAATTTCAAGACAAGTATAGAACACAACCACCATCGCAAAATGATCTTGTTATTAGTTTGGAATGATCACAATACCCTTTTCCTTTGTAGAAAGAAATAAACATCTTTGAAGATACAAAATGATTGCCAAGTGCATAACATTGTCTTTTACAAATGTTGATGGGATTTTGAAAATTACATCACTTGGGATAACAATTCTCTTTTACAAATTCTTGTGGGATTTTAACAATTGCATCACTTGGGGTTTTTAAGTGCTTAGGAAATGCTAAACAAGGATATTTAGAATCACTTTGGTTGATACAAATGCTTATGAGTTTTTGACAATTACATCACTTGGGCTTATCCACCTATGGGCTTTTGAAAACTACATTGCTTGGGGTTTCTGGGTGGAAAAATATTGGCTTTTAACAATTACATCACTTTGGATTTTTTAAGTGCTTAGATAATATGGGTTTTTGAAAATTACATTGCTTGGGATTTTTGGCTGGAAAAAATGGGCTTTTTTGGGTGGAAAAATATGATCTTTTAAAATTACATCACTTGGCTTTTTTAAAGTACTTAGGAAATATGGACTTTTTCAAGTGCTTAGGAAATATGGGCCTTTTTAAGTGCTTAGACAATATGGTCTTTTGAAAATTACATTGGTTGGGCTTTTTGGGTGGAAAAAAAGGGCTTTTAACAATTACATCTCTTAGGATTTCAAAAATGCTTACACAATGACAAAAAAGGATATTTAGGACCACTCTGACATTAAAATTACATTAATTGGGCTTTCACAAGTTCTTAAGAAAATGAAAAACAAGGACATTTAGAACCATGTTAGTTGATACCTCAAATAAAAATGACAAAAAAAAAAAATTAGGCAAATGAAACAAGGTTATTTAGAATCACTTTGGTTGAAACTTCAAATAAAAATTGACAAGAAACAAATGCTTTTTAAGTTCTTAGGAAATGAAAAACAAGGATATTTAGAACCACTTTGGTTGATACTTCAAATCAAGAAGTACAAGAAACAAATGCTTTTTTAAGTGCTCACGCAATGAGAAACAATTGAAGATTTTCTAGGTCCTAACAAGCTACCAACTAGGTCTGTCTTTGACCTCAAGTTGGCTCTAAGTTTCAACAATCAAATAGGGGTTTGTTGTTGTTTTATAAAAACAAATTGTTCAGTAACTTTGTTTTTGTTCTGTTACAGTTACATAGGCCAAATGGGTGCTCTATCATGTAATTTTGTCACAAGATGTTAGCACATGCATACCATAAGCTATATAACACACCTAGAGATATTTTAGAGATGAAATAATGTTTTTCTAAACACTAGCGTTCATGAAAATGAACACATGTATTTTTGGTCAACATGACCCTCGATAAAACCCCTCGGGGAAAACCAGTTTGAGATGAATGTATATGTATGGTGTGCTTCAAGCATGAAATACAACAAGGAAGATAGATACAAAGGAACTCGATACTTTGCAATCTCCTCATAAGATTTGCAATGGTTCCTTGGGATATGTGCCCCTAGAAGAGTGTGCCCCCTCCTTCCTTGACTTTGCTCGAATATCCTTGCACCCTTGTTCTTTCCCTTTGTTGATTGAAGAACCCTTGCACACAATATTCCCTTTGCATGCATTCTCAGCAACCCACAAACCGGATCCAAGGAAGCTCCACTCCAAATGCTACCTGCTAGCCTTGCGCCCTCCTCCTCAAGTGTGCCCAAGCTTGCTGCTCTCTCCTCTGAATTCTCACTTCTCTACTCCTCACCAAACTCTCAAGGTGAACAAGTGAACAATTAGCCTCTCCTTTGCCCTTTGCACCCTCCTTAAGGATGCATGAAGAAACCTAAAAAATGGTTGGATGAGATCATCTCATCTCATCCTAAGTCAATGGTTGAGATCATCTCAATTCAATCTCAACTCAAAACCCACTTTACTTAAGTTTCCATAGTTTCACTTTATGTCCCTCAATTCACCCACAAAGTGAATTAATTGTCATTTTAGGCTTAAATGACCAAATTTCACTTTTGACTTAAATCTCCTAAGTCAAAGTGAAATAAGACATAAAGCACATGGTACAAGGTACAAAGTACTTACCACATGTGTTTATAAGCTCACAAACACAAGGGGACCACTTTCCAAGGTACCCAAATCTCAACACTCCCTCTTACAGAGGAAAGTGCCCTTCACCACTAATCTCATCCCTGCAGTGGATATGGTTGCCTACTGAAAAATACTCGGTGTGTATGGTTGTACCCTGATCAATGAAAGTAGTCTAACATAGATCTGCTCAATCTGTGTGATCTATCGATGGAAGTGTCTCTCCACTTATCCAAGATCTCCTAGATCTTGGTATCAAACCAAAGATCTCCACCTTGGTCTCCCACCAAGGATTTCTACCTCCTGGCATCTCGCCAATGGTCACTACTCTTGGCATCTCACCAAGAGTCACTCTTTTGGCATCTCACCAAGAGTCACTCTTTTGGCATCTCACCAAGAGTCTCCCCCTATTGGTATCTCATCAAGAGCACCTGGACCTCGACATCTCACCAATATCATCAACTTGGCCTCTCGCCAAGTAGTTTCTACCTGAAGTGGATCCATAACCTAATCTGCCTGTCTTAGTAGCTAAGTGAGGCTCAAGCCTCTATGGTTCCCTGCCTCTCCTCCTCATCAATATCTGATTCTCTGAAGCCCCTGCACCAACCCTCTGTCTCGACAACTCTGAAATTGAAGATGTCTAGGGTGGACCAGTCACCCCTGATGATGGTGTCCATGATAATTGAGTCTGAGCTCCCTCTGAATCACTACTATGATTCAGTGGGTCCTCCTCAATTATGTCTCCCGACCTGATGTTGGATGGTGTAACAATAGACAAAGTAGTCATGAATGCACACTCTCTCGCAAAATGTTCATCGAACTCAAGCTCCTCTGTTGTCGTTGTTGAAACATCCTCCAACTTCTTCTCTTCTTGGGACATTGTCATGCATAGTGACCCATCTCTCTACAAGAAAAGCATCTCACTGAGTTCATATCTCTCTTCTTCCCACTGTTGCTCTCTCCTCCCTGTTGTGGGGCCCCAAACTTGGGACCCTGCTGACCTCCCCAGTCGGTCTTCTTCTTTCCCTTTGTCTAAAGAGAAATATCCTCATCACCCTGCATTGTCTGATGTTGTTCAGAAGCCTCTGATATAAGTCTAGTCTCCTCTTGAACGAAATCATCCCACATTCTCTCCCAAGTGGGCATGATCTCCCTGGCAACAATTCCATGAACAAATCAACCCCATGGTTTGGTGAAGTTGTTTAAGGTTGTCCTCACCATAGAATATGGGTCCACCACCTCTCCAACGGCTCCAAGCTTGTCTCTAATATGGGTGTATCGGCCAAGGAAAGAAGTAACTGACTCATCCTCGAGCATATGAATGCCCCTAAGTCGATCATACATAACCATATTTCGGTTCTCATTAGAGCTCTCATAAATCTTGCACAGAGATGCCCACATCTCAAATTCCCAAGCTTTCCCAGTCAAGTGGGGAATGATGTGATCCCACACTGCATCACATATCGTCCTCTTTTCCTTGTTGTTCCTTTTCTTAAACTCTGCGAACAAGACGGGATCAGTAGCAGGGGGAATAGGAACAATTTCTTGAACTATATCCCATAGTTCGAGGTCCTCTAAGACAAAGACAATCATGGCCTTCCAAGGTGACCAATTGCTAGCTCCAGCTAGCCTATCTTCCACACACATTTGAGATGATGACATCACTGCCCTATGCACTCAAATCGATGTTGCAACTGTAAAGGAACATTGCCTCACTCCTGTCAACACAGGTGTGAAAAGAGGCAAACAAACATTGACCTCACTCCTAGCAATATAGGTGTGAAAAGAGGTTGTGAAAAATCAACCTCACTCCTACCATGTAGGTGTGAAAAAACACTGACAAAATTTCCACCAGACTGCTCTACAACCCTCCACAAAAATCTTCCAACAATATGCCACTAAACTTGGTCAATGGTTGTCCACAAAATCTGCCCAAAAGATGTCTAAAACAATCCAACAAGATGTTGTCCAAAACTCAACAAAAAATCAACCACCAAGCTCTGATACCATGAAGATTTTCCAGGTCCTATCAAGCTTCCAAATAGGTTTGTCTTTGACCTCAAGTTGGCTCTAAGTTTCAACTGTCAAACAAGGGTTTGTTGTTGTTTTATAAGAACAAATTGTTCGGTAACTTCTTTGTTGTTCTGTTACGATTACATAGGCCAAATGGGTGCTCTAGCATGTAGTTTTGTCACAAGATGTTATCACATGCATACCATAAGATATATAACACACCTAGAGATCTTTTAGAGCTTAAATAATGTTGTTCTAAACACTAGCATACATGAAAATGAGCACATGTATTTTTGGTCAACATGACCCTGGATAACCCCGCCCCCCCCGGGGAAAACGAGTTTGAGATGAATGTATATATATGGTGTGCTTCAAGCATGAAATACAACAAGGAAGATAAATACAAAGGAACCTGATATTTTGCAAGCTCCTCACAAGCTTTGCAATGGTTACTTGGGATATGCGCCCCTAGAAGAGTGTGCCCCCTCCTTCCTTGACTTTGCTTGAAGATCCTTGTGCCCTTGCTCTTTCCCTTTGTTGATTGAAGAACCCTTGCACAACGCGATATTTAGAACCAACAAATGACAAACCAACAAGGATTTTAAGAACCACTTTGGTTGATTGAAACAAGGACATTTAGAACTTAGGTTGGTACTTCTTCATTGAAACAAGGATATTTAAAACCACTTTAGTTGATTGAAACGAGGATATTTAGAACTTTGAGTGGTACTTCTTGATTGATTGACTGAAACAAAGATATTTAGAACTTTGGTTGGTACTTCTTGATTGATTGATTGAAACAAAGATATTTAGAACTTTGGTTGGTACTTCTTGATTGATTGATTGAAACAAAGATATTTAGAACTTTGGTTAGTACTTCTTAGAAGTTTGGTCAGTACTTCTTGATTGAAACAAAGATAAGAACTTTGGTTGATACTTTTTTTTATTGAAAAAGGATATTTGGAACTACTTTGATTGATTGAAACAATCAATAAGGACATTTAGATCCACTTTGTTTGATTGAAACAATCAACCTGGATATTTAGAACTTTGGTTGGTACTTCTTGATTGAAACAAAGATATTTAGAACTTTGGTTGGTACTTCCAGGAATATTTAAAACTACTTTGATTAATTGAAACAAGGATATTTAGGACTTTTGGTTGATACTTCAAATCTAGAACCATATTTAGAACTTTGGTTGATACTTCAAATCTAGAACAATATTTAGAACTTTGATTGATACTTCTTGACTAAAAGAATGATATTTAGAACCTCTTGATTGAAATAAGGAAATTTAGAACAACTTTGGTTGATACTTCAAATCAAAAAGTAAATATTTAGAACCACTTTGAGTTATTGAACAAGGATATTTTAAACTTTGGTTAATACTTCAAATAAAATAAAAAAATATTTAGAACCACTTTCACTTTGAGTTATTGAAACAAGGATATTTTAAACTTTGGTTAATACTTCAAATAAAATAAAAAAATAGATATGTAGAAAAACTTTCATTATTGAAACAAGGATATTTGAAATCTCTTCATTGAAATAAAGATATTTAAAAATTGATTGAAACAAAAATATTTAAAATTGTGATTAATACTTCAAATAAAAACAAAAATAAAATGAATTTTCATATTTAAAACCACTTTAATTTAATTGATTGAAACAAAAATATTTAGAACTGAGATTAATATTTCAAATCAAAATAAGAAGGAAAAAAAAAAGAATTTTAATTGATATTTCAAATCAAAATAAAAAAATATCAAATAATTTTAATTAATAATTCAAATCAATCAAATACTTCAAATCAAAATTAAAAAGTAAAACGTTGATTAATACTTCAAATCAAAATAAAAATTACTAAAAAGTTGATACTTCAAATCAAAATCCCAAATGCAAATTAAAAAGTACCAAAAACAAATCAATTTTGATTGATACTTCAAATCAAATTAAAAAGTACCAAAAACAAATCAATTTTGATTGATACTTCAAATCAAATTAAAAAATATCAAATACAAATCAACTTCTATTGATATTTCAAATCAAAATAAAAAAATACCAAGTACAATTACAATTAGAGCACTCCACCAAATAGACCAATCTCCATTTTAAATAAATATATATATATATCAAATTCAAATCAACTTCTCTTGATATTTCAAATCAAAATAAAAAAATACCAATCAACTTCTCTTGTTATTTCAAATCAAAATAAAAAAATACCAATCCATGGAAGATTGGAATGCTGGTTGTTATATGAGAAGAATTGGGCAGATCTCATTGACAAGTCTCTCGTGCAGATTGGATCGCTATTTCATCCAAATCACAGTAAGTCACTCACAGAGATCGAACTTCTGGCAATCACTGGTAGCGATTTCAACTTTATTTTTGAAGAGTACATAACAACAATCATCGCGCTCCTCTTGCTAATTCTGAGTATATTTCTCTATTGATAGGAATATTTCTTTGTAATCTATCTCAGATCTAAGTATTAGCTTAGCGGTCTATTTTTGTACCAGAAAGCAATGCGAATTGCAGTAGCTTCGTGAAGATTACAGAACTTATAACCAGAGTCATGGTGCAAGAATGATGAAGCAATAGAGGTATTATTATTATTATTGTTAACACTCATATATGTGAATATTTCAAAGAATAAATATATGTTAATATTTCAAAGAATAAATGACAATGATTATAGGATGGAGATAGAAAAAAATTTGGATCAAAATTGTATGTGGAGTTTTGAAACATTGTTTCAAGTGGACACTCCACCCATCATCAGGAACATATCTCGTTACAAGATCTTTTTCAAAAAAACAATGAATATTGTGTAGTTTAACATGTAAACATTTTACAACTTGCAATTACAAAAAATGAGAATGGTTTAATGGTTAGAAATAATTGAAGAAATGTAATTGTTGGTAGATTGTTACAGTGTTGTCACAGATTTTGAGGTTGGCATATAATTTATAGAGTGTGGGCAGCAAAAATGGAGAAGAATACTCAGTCAGATAGGTATGTGTCCAATTGACATCCAGTTTTTAAGGAATCTATTTATCTCTGACTGTGTGTATATTTTCATTCAAAATATGAAATAGAGAACCAACTCTTTTTTGATACAGTTCAATTTGTTATGTATGTTTAATTTTTATTTTGGTATCAGAGATTGGCACTAAAGGCCCTGAGGAAGAAGTGCTTTGTAAGAAGAGTACACAATAGTAGTGAGAGTGATAAACGAATTGTTGAGAAATCAAGTGGTCATTTTTGAAAGAATGAGCCACCATTGTTGTGGGTGTAGACATATGAGATAAAGACACTATCTGCAGTTGTGTTGAATGGTGTGTTTGTAACAACATTGTGAAAATTGTTGTTGCTAGTAAAAATGTTATTGTGGATAAATTCTTCTTATTTATTCTGCTACTTAGCCATGTCAAATCTAAGTGATTCTTATCTAAATGAAGCAAATAAGTTAAATGGATTGAATTATATAAATTGGATGTTTAAGATGAGTTTGTTGGAAGGATACAATGTGTGGGCATTTGTGAGCTAAACTAGTTGCTCCTATAACCTCAATTCAAGATTGGGAGAAAAGAGAAACCAAGGCAAAGGTTCTCTTGAGAATGTGTAAAAGACATCATCATTCCTCATATAAGGGAATGCAAGACATCAAGTAAGACATGGGAGGCATTAAAATGTTTGTATGAAACAATAAATACAAAATAGAGTGAAATTTTTTAAGAACAAGCTTATTTCAATTAAAATGGAAGAAAATGAAAACATTGTTGAATATTTATCTAGAATTAAATATTTAAAAGATAAGTTGGGTGATATTAGTGAAAAAGTATCAAGTAGTGATCTAGTTACTATAACAATAAATGATATACTACATGAATATCAAGTATTTATTACAAGTCTTGCAACAAGAGAGAAAGCACCTTCGTTTGATTACTTTTGATTACTTGACAGGGATCCTTATGCAAGAAGAGGAAAGAAGGACTTGACAACAATCCTTATGCAAGAAGAGGAAAGAAGGAAGAGTGTCGACATCATATTTCAAAATTTAGATTTGGCTTTGATGGCTAAATGCAAGCCACCATACAAAGGAAAGCCATGGGTAAAGAACAAAGGAGGCTAACCTGACGTGAAACTATATCAAGGTGGGGTTTCTTCAAAGACAACTATTAGTGTGAAGAAGAATGGTACATGCAATTATTATGGTAAGTTTGGACACTATGCTTATGAATGTAGAAAAAAAAAGTTTAATGAGTCCAAATATAGAAGACAAGACTACAACTTTGTTGATAGAGAAGCAGAGGCAAGTGATTATCTCAAAAATCTAAAGTTGTTTATTTCAAATGTAGCCCTATAATCATAAACAAATGATTGTAATGCATGGTTCATAGATTCAGGAGAATCAATTCATATGACCTGTAATAGAGATTGGTTTAAAACCTATCATGAGAAAACCA
>ML806663.1:72406-155205 GCA_009831015.1 Picea engelmannii
TTGTATGCAAGTTAAAGAAATCATTGTATGGTCTCAAACAAGCTCTAAGATCATGCTATATAAAAAATGATAACTTCTTCTTCCAGCAAGGATTCATAAAAAGTAAGAGTGATCCAAATCTTTACATAAAGAAAGATGAACATAGGAATGTTACTTTGATTTCATTGTATGCTGATGATTTAATCATTATAGGAAGTGCTACAAGTTTGATTGATGAAATCAAAAGACAACTATCACATATGCATTATTGTTTAGGCATTGAGGTATGGAGGGAAGATTGTAAAAATTTGATCATTCAAAGTAAGCGTGAAAAGGAAATTATCAAAATATTCAATATGAATAACCACAAACTAGTGTCTACTCCATTAGAATGGAATGATGAGCTTTACATTAATGATTATACAAAAGAAGTAAATGGTACTTTGTGTAGACAACTGGTGGGAAGTTTAAATTACTTAACCATAACAAGACCTAATATTGCGTACTCGGTCAACATACTTATACAATTCATGGATAAGACACATGAGATCCATTGGAGAGCTGCCAAGAGAGGCATTCAATACCTAAAAGGAACTGATGATTTTGGTAATGAATACACTAATCATTTGAATGTTGAGTTGACATATTATTTGGATTTTGATTGGGCATGTGATCCAAATCATAGAAAATCAACCGTTATATATACATTCAGTATGGGATCCATGATTGTGTCTTGGAGCGGTGAGAAGAAACCAACAATTTCATTGTCCTCTACTAAAGTTGAGTAAAAAGCATGGTGCAATGCTGCCTATGAAGCAATTTGGAAAAGGTGCATTCTTGAAGACATGGAAGAAAGGAAAGGAGTACTTACAACTATCAAGTGCAACAATCAAAGTTCAATGAAATTGGCAAATAATCCAATGTATCATGCAATATCAAAACACATTGAAACTAAACATCATTTTGTAAGAGAAAATATTCAATCAAAAGAAATTGATTTTATGAACACAAATGAGAATATGGTTGATATTTTCACCAAGCCTTTGGGAAAGACAAATCTTGTAATATGTAGAGATATGTTGGGTATAATTGATAGAGTTTAGCAGTAAGAATACTCAGTTAGATAGGTATGTTTCCACTTCAAATATGGCTTTTAAGGAATATGTTGATCTCTAGAAAGCATGTGTGTGTGTGTGTAGATTCTCATTCAAAATACAAAATAGAGAACTAGCTCTTTCTACATACAATTCCATTTTCTATGTGTGTTTAATTTCTATTTTTAATCAATCTAAGATGCTAACTACTTTTAAAAAAAATGAAATACTTATATCAATCATTTTCATTAAATCAATAAATCCACATTTTGAAAGCACGAGTGATCTCCCTTTTTAATATCGCTCTCTTTCACTGAAGTTGATACCATAACAATGATGATCCTTTCTTGATTTGCAAAATGCCTTATAACACTAGCAAACCCTTTTTCTCCATGCTACTACACAACCTTCACGTACATGATTTAGGTTTGGAAATGTTCACATTGACACTACTTCTCATTCTTCAAGAGATTCCATTAATAAGAACCATGGTGCTACTGGGCCTTTAATATGTCCATAATCTTCCTTGAAAACACCGCAAAGAACAAAGAACATGATATTCATGGAGACACAAGAAATGGTAGAAAAGGCATAATCCATGTCAAATATATTCAGAGCAATGATACAAATATATAGTACATGGATGTAACCACCACTTGAAATAGATTTACTCTCACACTAATACCTCATGAAGAGATAAGGCCATGAGGAGGAGAAATAGGATCTAATACACACTTAGGATAAAAAATATATCCTATAATGTGGAATCCACAAAGAGGTGATATAAGACTTTATGATTGTATAGGGAGCCATGGGCTAATAACTTATTCATCAAATATAACCTTGCATTGAATTTTTGCAAGTTTCTTATCAAGTCCCTATAGTTAATGTGCCTTCGAGTATTTACCATATCCTAGTAAATGCATTCATGTCCTTTATTGATGAAGTTTAGAATTGTTACCCCCAAACCTAGGGGTAACTAAGGAGATCATGTCTCGAGGCCCACATGTCCTAGACATGGAGTGCCAAGATCCAGACAACTTGAGCATGGCCCCGAAGGACCCCTTTTTTCCACAACAGATCCCACATACCATCGACAACAGTATCCATCACACCGACCTGGTCCTGAAATGTCAATGAGTCTTGCTCCATGAGGAAATAAGTCTGGGTATCATGGTATGTATCGCTCTGATTTTAAAAACATTTAAACATGTTGCATTGAATCTTTCTGGACTTCATAACGTTTGCTTGACTTTATGCTCTTTTCCTTGTTCAAACCTAGGAGGGTCTCATGGTGCCCTAGTAAGTTGATTTCCCTTTAGGATAGGTTGTTACCTAATGGATCTTTGAAGATTCATCGCTCGTTCCCTCCATACTTACCATTTTCCATCTTTATCCCCTCAATCTATCCACATTTTTGGGAATTGGGGAAGGCTCCACTTGGAAAGGGTTGTACCTTACCTCACAGGAAGAAGGGGCTAAAGGTCTAGGGGGCAATGTAGCTAGAAAAAGTTAAGAGTTGAATTTAAACCTTCGAGATGCTTTACCTAGGGATCCCCGAGAAAACACTGAAACACTTATCAGTAAGAAAAGGGGACCCACATATGAATAAAATACTCAAGGCATTTGTTGGTGGATAGGAGGTCTCATCATGAGATGGCCTATCATGACCATGAACATGTAGCGGTATGACACTATTACCCAACTGGTCACCAAGATAGGGTAGTGGATCTTGGTTGCATGGCCAAGAGAAAGGGGGTCTCATCACAATCCAACCTTATCATTTCCATGAAATGTTTGTGGGTGACACTGCCACTAGTTGATCACCAGGCCAGGGCGATGGCCATCAACTATTTCCTTGCAACATGAAGAAAGAAAGCTAAAAGAAGAAAGCAAAGATAAAAAGAATAAACATAAATTAGTGGGCTTGGGAACATCTGCATCCATGGCAAGGTGCAACTCACCCTCAACAAATGCACCCATAGGTGAGTGTTACATTTCCCTGATATCACATGCACCCCATGCCCAAAGGTTTTCCCCTCACCACCTCATACGCTTGCATGATTTGGATCAATCTTCATTGGGGAAATGACCTTGAATAAAGGGAGACTAGCCCAATAGGACACCCTAAGACCATTCCAAACCCTAGACTTTTCAAATTGCATAACATTTTGAGCATTTGTTTGGGTTTAGGGGGGTTTAATGCACATGTTTAGGCATTTTAATTATTAGATGTGATTTACAAATTATGATGCATGTGACTTATGGACTCCTGGAGGGAGTACTTATTGTCTTTGCAGAACCTTGCTCCGTGAACAGGTACATGGAGATATGACTATCTCGAACCTTCATGAGGGCTCAAATCCCATTTGATAGATGTTAAGACCCCAACCAAGGGGCGGGATGAAGATGAAGGGGTTCTGCCAAGAAAAAGAGGGGTGTTGCTTTTGGAGGCACTTTGGTGGACCTAGACCCAGGAAGTTGTGCCTTTTCCACCTAAACGTCGGCCTTTGGAGGCCTTGAACGCCACCCATGCAGCCCTGGATGTTTCTACATGCAGTGGTTGTCACCTTGGGGGTAATCCTGAGGTTATTGTCACGTGTGGGTAGGGTTTTGGCCTTTAGAGGCCTAATGTTTCACTCCTTGAGCCCAACGTTCCATGAAAGAGGTCCAACATCAACCTAGAAGGGCATAATGTGACCCTTAAGAGGGTCTTTAGATGCAAATTGATTTTATTTTGTCAGAATTTAATTTTTGTAACAAATTGGCCAGGTCGGCCCAACAGTTTTGAATTTAAATTAATTTTGGGCCCAATTTGGTATAAATAAACAAAAAGTACATTCATTTTTTTATGATAACTCTCACTTGGGAGAGTGGAGGTTTGAAATTTGTGCCCTACTAATGGTTATTAGCTTAAATAAGGAGGGCGCTACTCTTTTAAGTCTTGTTTTTTGGCACTTGGACAAATTTTATGAAGTTTTGTGGCAATTTTGCATGGTTTTACATGATTATTCTTGGTGCAAGTAAGTATATTTTTACTTTGTCATTGTAAATGGTTATGGTAATGGTTTGATTGCTCATACAAGATTATGAAATTGCATGTTTCAATTAATGCTTGAAGTAATAAACTTAAAGTGCTAACTTTCTTGCTTTTTCATTTTCCTAGCTCTATTGAATTGATCTAGTAACTAGTGAAACCATAGGGCCCTAAAGTGATAGCTCTCTCGAGTTTTATACTTAGTTATTGTGCAAAGTAATTTTCATCCATAAAAATCCAAGAAGAAGGAGGTACTAGGGCCTAGAAGTGCCTACACCCTAGCTTCCTCACTTTTTGAGGTCAAACCTAGAGGACTTAAGGTGCTACTCCTCCTAAGTATTTCTCCCTCTTGAATTATGTGTAAAATTACTTGTTAGAATCCTTGAAGGAAGCCTCCTACTTGAATCCACTACCCTTATAAAGGCACTAGTAAAACCTCACTCTTTGATAAGTATCTTCAAACTCAAACTCCAAATTGTTTCCTACTTGATTACCCTACTAACTTTAACTAGTTAACTAACCTAGCTTAGAGATACTAATAGCCACTTAATTACGGTTCATAATTCACTGTTACAACCATTGTTTGTAGTCTATATCAGCCTACCAACCACCTTGGAACAACCCAGAATTTGTACAAGGCAAGTTACTATCAATATATGCTAAAGTGTTTGTGCAATTGCCTTAGCATAATACATTTCTGAAGCTTGTTTACTGCTGTCATTACTTCTATTTTACTGTTGTTATATTTAATTTAGACAACCTGTTTAAATCCAATTGTTGGTTGATATATTTAGATAACTCACATAAGACAAAGTATTATCATTGATGCTTAAAATGCTTGTTCACATTGTCTGCACAAGTGCGTTCTTGTTGATACAAATTGCAGATGTTATCATTTACTTATCGTTATCATCTGCTTGTCATTTGCTGCATACATAGACAACCAACATATATTCACAATTTTATTGTCTTTTTGAAGCATCATTATCATTTGTTATTTCTGTTAATGCTTTTTTTTGTATTGGTAAGGGGTAGGTACACTTTATCTTTATTTTTCTTCATCCTTCAAAACTTAAACTTGACTTGAGTGACCTAGAGAGAGGGGTAGTTTTCTTATCATTTCTTTCCCTTCATCAACCCACTAGGTCTAGGGATGTCTCCCTTGGAGACGGTTTTTCCTCCTAAATAGAAAAGGGTATCATGTTGGGGTGACAGTGGCAGGATTACCCCCGTGTTACAAAATCTTGACCTACTTGTCTTTAGGCTTTGGGAAAGTACAGATTGTGCGATAGCAAGAACCACTTCACTATTTCATGTATACGTAGAAGTTTTACTCTTGAATGTGCATAAATATTTCATAGTAGGGTTGTGATCACTCCATGCTTTTTTTTTAGGAAAAAAATATTTATATTATATATTTCAAGAGTGAAATCATAATATACATCAAGTATGCATGATAAGGCCATATCATCAAAAAAATGTTCTTCTATAACAACACTGTGACTACATATATACAATATTCCTTGGCTCCACTAAGTCATCCCTTTAAATACATATGCACAATTAATATTTTTTAGCTCCATCTTCAAAAAGATAACAAAAAAAACACATATGAGGATTTTCTCTCCTACGAACCCCCTTATTAATAAAGTGATCTTTAAAAATTATAAATATGGGCCCCTCCTTTGAACTCTTGCTCAGATAAGGTACCCCCTTGCATTGAGATAACCTCTTTATATAAACAATCAGTTGTTGAATTAAATTATCTATATATGTGAGTGAATGAAATTTGAATGAATCAAGCTTTACCTCCATAGCTTGATTTATTACCAAAGCAAGGATATTGTTTTCAATTTGCACCTTTTTTAGTGCAATTTATCAAAAATTTGGTATCTCCAAATACCTATATATGATTCAAGCCTTTTTCTACTACTATTTTCAAGAGAATCCACAAACCATAGAACTCAACTCGCTTGTTTGTACCTTGACCAGTAGCATACTTCCATAGCAGGTAATGTGAAAATTCAAAAAATAGAATTTCCCCTGCTCCACACATACTTCGATCACTTTGACATGCCCCATCAAAAAATCCCCAATGCCAATGGTTGGATGTTCCCCTGCTGTGGTTGGGTTCTAGGTTTGGCATCCTATCTTATTTTCTTTAGGAGCTACCACTAGTCATTTGATTATGATGCATCTTGTTTAGGAGATGCTTTTGGGTAGTTTTTGGAAAAATTCCTATATTCGTGAAAGACCTTACATTTGAAGGGTGTTTGTTCATAGTCTATCGGCTACACCTAATTCCAGTTGTCTAGCATGATTTGGACCACCTTTGGGAGGCCTTTTTAAAGGTCAAATTCTCCATAGATGTGAGCACATGAGTGCATGCCATCTTGGGGCTCATCTTGGTCGGTGTAGTTGCCCAAGGTATTGCCAATATTTTGAACCGTTTCATCATTCCATCAATGTTATGGCAGGTAAGGCAAGCACACCCATACATGGATGGTCAAAGGAATGACATTCTTGATATTAAAATTAGGACTCCACATGTTTATATACATACCTCTTGATATGAAAATCCTTATATGCTAATTTACTCTTAAAGATACATGTTAACATCTAACCTTATTCATAATATTTTTTTATCGTCTTTGACAGATTTGCTTAACACATGTGAATATTTTACTTATCCAAAACCTCATGAAATGATGAATAATTTGCAGAATAATGAGAGATAACATAGGAGAAAATAAAAAAACTAATAAGACAAGATTTGATGATGGAATTCACCTCTCCTAGGCTACATCTCTTCGTCCCCTTCCAACAATGAAACTGCTCTTCATTAATCTCAAATGTCAAAAATTACAATGAAAATGGACTTTAAAATCCAATCTTGAATTCACTCTTCAATTATACTGCTCAAACCCAGAAACAAAGGTTACCATTGAATTCCTCTCGAAATTCTGAGAAAAATGAGTATAAACTCGACTATATTCTGAACTGGCTCAATATGACCCCCTTCTTCACGTAAAACAATGCACTCAAATTCTCATACAAGGCAACTTGAACTAAGATATTCATAGAAAACATCTTAGCACAAAACAAACATCACCATCATGCTCCTCTCGAAAAACTGAGAAGAATGAGTATAAACATGATTATGTTTGGACATGGCACACAACTTGAGACTACTCCATGACTAAGACACCTCTTGCAACCCATGGCACACAAAACAAGGCATTGTATTGTACTCTGCATGAAATTCTATGTCTCTTACTTTGTACTATGTATACCCTCCTCAAGATTTGTTCCTGGTTTAAATAGGCTAGGTCGGCCAAATCATGGCCTGACCTTCCCATTGACATAGGCATCAACATTTAATAAGATTTATTTGTTTGTTATAACAAGTAACATGTGTGGTCTATTAGTAGGTGGAGGTTTGTTAAGTCATTTGGAATATTGGCAGGAGGTCCGATGTTCAAGCCCCACAGACTCTAATTTTGGCATATATATTGTTATATAGTTGAAACCATATAGACTCGATCTGGCCCCAATGGGGCATGATTTTTTATCCCCATGCCATCTTGGCCTTCTCGAAGGTGCCACGTGGCACCATTTGATTGGCCCACATGGTAGCCTATGATTAGTCTACTTTTCTCCAATCGTTCCCTGCCACATGGCATTGTTGTACTATACGACCCTACCATATCACTTGCTCACTATGTTTCCACTTGTCTGCCACATCATAGTATGGTAGGCCACGTGTCACCCTACCAGTGGTGCCATGTGGACTGTAAGACATGCCAAATCATCCGTATGGATGACACGTGTCACTTTACTAGTGGTCCAAATGGATTCCAAATCATCCAAATCTGGGTGACACATGGCAACTCCTAGTGTTTCCATGTCAGCATGATGACGTCATGATGATGTCACTTGTCCATGTGTCACTCTCTGAGATTGCCACTTGTTGCATGAATGATGACATCATCAATTGTATGGAAGGACACGTGTCATCCTCTAATTCATCCACTTCAACTATACGGATACCATGTCATCTTGCTGACTTCATGCTGGTGTCATCTATACGAACTGCCCAGACATCCTTTTGCCTTGTTTTTATCAAAACTTTGAAAGGTCATAACTTGCTCATACGACGTCCATTTTAGGTGATTCACACATCATTGGAAACATCTCATCGATCTCTATGCAATGAAGTTGTTTTCAAGAGCCTTTGAGATGATCAATTTTTTATCATTTCTGGATCCTCCTAAATCTCTTTGAGTGTTCCAGATCCTCCTAGATGACACTTTCCACTGGAGAAATTTTGGACCTCCAAAATTATGGATATTTCAACAACTTGGTGATGATAACTCTTCCTCACTCTTCCACCTTGCTGAAAATAATTTTATTCAACAACTTAGTGATGATAAAGCTTCTTCACTCTTACACCTTGATGAAATGCAGTTAGACCAATTCCCATCTTGGTCTTGATCTTTTGGATCTTCATCTTGGATACAAATTTGATCTCCTTATTGATATTTCATAAGCTCAAGGAAACTAATCTAGATCAGTGTACTTATGTCTACATCTCTAAAACATGGCTCTGACTCTAGCTCCTAGCAATACCTTTGATTATGGCTCTTTGCTCATGGCTACTAGTGCTTGTTTAGATCTAGCTCCAGTTCTAGCTCATTAATTCCTTCATCACAAAAGTCTGCTCACTTATTCTTTGCTCTGCAATATCCAGATCTGAATTTTAACTCAACATCCACTCCCACCTCCTTCTCTACTAAAGACAATTCATCTTGCAAATCATCAAACCAAGTCGAATGTTGATCTATGCCTTTCCCATCTAACTTAATTGTTCCAATACTATTGTTGTATCTATAGGAGTCTCTGAATGAACTTCCTTTTCCATTTCCTCTCTCCTGCCCTAAAATCAAAACTCAAACATCTTTTCCAAAAACATTTGTACTGCTTGACTTGCTTCTTCTCAAGGTATACATTTACAAGAACATGGCATAACATCTTGAAGATGTTCATAGCATAAAGCATATTTATTTCACCTTATATCTTTATACAAAGAACATTGTTTATTTACCATATCTAGGAAGACTTTGCATAGCTATGATGTTCTTCCCACTCTCGATCTACATGTTCCAACTGCCACATTATTTTGTTTCTTCACCTTTGCACTTCGGAATAAGAATGATATTACATAGACAATTCAATCCATGTGCAGTTCATTAGTTGATAATAAGAACAATTATAATAATTGTCTTCATTGTTTTCAAAAGGCTTTAGAAATCCTTACAAGATTCCTCTCACTCTCTAATTCTCCAACAACGGTTATTAAAACCCTCTAATACAATAATGGAAACATAATTTAGAAGGTATTTACATATGCATGCTAACTTTTTTATTTGCAAATATACATATTTTCAAACTATTTTTCCAAAATGGAATATTTTCTTGATACCTATCTAGAGACAAAGATAGGTGGCTTCTTCATGGAATCATTCTTCCATTAGTATTGGAAGGAGTCTCACAGCTTCCCGTCTCTAACGATGCCTCTGACAATGAATCTAAATCTGACACTGAATCCAAATAGCCACTGGATCCAATTATAGGCCATCCAAGCAACCTATACAGTCTCTCCTTTCTGATACCCGACACTACCGTTGTGTCCTTAGTATATTTCTATGAATACACTAGTACTTGTCCATCTTGGAATACAACTACATATCCTTCATATTCAAAATCTTAAACTGAGAGTAAGTTTACTTTCAAATCTGGAACATGTAGCATATGCTATATTCCTAGAAATCCTCCTGAATCGATCTAGAATCTTACATACCCAACTCCTCTTATTGTTTGTCTGGTGTTAGTCCATGATCCTACATAGAAATCCATGTCAATTTTTGAGAAAGTAAAGAATAACGATCTCATTCCTATCATGTGGAGAGATGAGCCATTGTCCATGAACCATACCTCAATGTCTTCATACACTATATTATTAAGATAATCCATCAAGAATAGTTCTCTCTCAAATATCTCAGCAAGATTATCAACTTCCGTTGAGGCTACTACATGTCTTCTTGTAAGTACCTTTACATCTTCTTGGTTTTGCTTTGGACACATGTGTGGATAAAGTGTCCAACACTTCTCTATCTGATGTCCACTCTTACCACAATCCTTTATTGCCACTTTCCCTATTCTTTTGTCTTGGAAAATGACCTTTTCCTTTGGCCTACTTCTTGGATGGCTTCCCCTACAAGGATTGTCTTCTCTGACATTTCTCCATACTATGGTTATTAGCTCCCTAGAAAACACATGGATATGTAGACCATAGATTCATGCAAGTCTTACTAGTGGGAAATATCTTCATTCCCTCTCTGGGATGTTCATCTCTTCCTGGAGATGAATTACATTTGATACCTTTCCCTAGGATGAAAGGTAACGCCAAATTCTTATGAAGGGCCTCTTCATTTGAAGTTCTCCTTACTTCAGTCATCCTAGAGAATTCTCCATTTTGACGGGGAGAAGAAGAATATGATCAATCATCTTCCTTGGTTACTATTTGTAACCGTTTTGTAGGAGATAGTCTCTCTTGCATAGGAGATTTTCCTTCTCCACTTTCCCAGCTTCATGGAATAGTGTCAATATCTAGTCCTTATCATGCAAATCTCTTTCCAATTCATGAATAATACCTTTAAGGAATTCTTCATGACATATCAATTGATCTTGAAGTCTTTGTTTCTCCTCCTCGAGATATTTTAGTTGCATCCTTAATTCAAAATACTCCTTCTGAATCTGTTGGTTCATGTCCTTATGTAGTCTTAATTTCATGAGAGCTTTACTCATGGTGTCCTTTTCAACAAAGAGATCTTGTGTTAAGGAGTCTTCAAAAGCCTTCACCAACTTGGGTCTTGGACCTCGTCACATTCACTTGCAAACACTTGTAAAACCAGCTTTGATACCAACTTGATCTGAAAATCCTTAGACACTAATTTACTCTTAAAGATACATGTTATCATGTAACCTGATTTAGAATATTTCTTGATCATCTTTGACATATTTGCTTAACACATGCAAATCTTTTACTTATCCAAAACCTCATGAAATGATGAATAATTTGTAGAATAATGAGAGATAACACAACATAAAATAAAAGAACTAATAAGACAAGATTTGATGATGGAGTTCACCTCTCCTAGGCTACATCTCTAAGTCCCCTTTCGACAGTGAGATTGCTCTTCATTAATCTCAAATGTCAAAAATTACAATGAAAATGGACTTACAAATCCAATTCTGAAGTCACTCTCCAATTTTGTTGCTCAAACCTAGAAATAGAGGTTACCATTGAATTCCTCTCACAATTATGAGAAAAATGAGTATAAACTCAATTACATTATGAGTTGGCTCAATATGACCCCCTTCTTCATGCAAAACAATGCACTCAAATTCTCATATAAGGCAATCTGAACTAAGATATTCATAGAAAGCATCTTAGAACAAAATAAACATCACCATCATGCTCCTCTCGAAAAACTCAGAAGAATGAGTATATACATGACTATGTTTGGACATGGCACACAACTTCAGACAACTCCATGACTAAACACCTCTTGCAACCCTTGGCATGCAAAATGAGGCATCATATTGTACTCTGCATGAAATTCTATGTCTCATACTTTGTATTGTGTGTAACCTCCTCAGAATTTGTGCATGGTTTAAATAGACTAGGTCAGCCAAACTGTGGGCCGACCTTCCCGCTGAAGTAGGCATCAACATTTAACAAAATGTATTTGTTTTTTATAACAAGTAACATGTGTGGTCCGTTGGTAGGTGGAGGTTTGTTAAGTCATTTGGAATCTTCGCAGGAGGTCTGGGGTTCAAGCCCCATGGACTATAATTTTGGCATATATATTTTTATATATTTGAAACCATATATATCCGATCCAGCCCCTATGGGGTATGATTTTTTATCCCTAGGCCAACTTAGCAGTCTCGAAGGTGCCACGTGGCACCATTTGATTGGAAAACGTGGTATCCTATGATTAGTCCACTTGTCGCCATTTTTTCCTTGCCACATTGCGTCGTTGTACTGTATGACCCTCCCATGTCACCTGTTGACTTTGCCACGACCTGTCTACCATGTTGTCATACGGTAGGCCATGTGTCACCCTGTCAATGGTGCCACATGGATTGTACGACCTACCATGTCATCCGTACAGATGACACGTGGCATTTTCTTAGTGGTCCAACTAGATTCCAAATCGTCCAAATCCAGGTGACATGTGGCAGCTCCTGGTGTTTCCATGTCAACATGATGATGTCATGTCGATGTCACATATCCATGTGTCACTCTTTGAGCTTGCCACTTGTTGTACGAATTTCAATGTCATCAATTGAATGGAATGACACATGTTGTCCTATTATTCGTCCACTTCAACTGTATGGATTTCATGTCATATTTATGACATCATCTGTATGGACTGCCCAATCATCCTTTTGCCATGTTTTTATCAAAACTTTGAAAGGCCATAACTTTCTCATACGACATCTGTTTCAGGCGATTCATGCATCATTGAAAATCTCTCGTCGACCTCTACGCAATGAAGTCATTTTCAAGAGAATTTGAAATGATCATTTTTTGAGCATTTTTGTATCCTCTTGGATCTCTTTGAGTGTTATGGATCCTCCTAGATCACCTCTTATACCCATTAAGTAGGGGCCACTTTGGAAGATCAAGTCTCAATCCTCCTTTTCTTTGAATAGAAAAACAAAGCATCATTTTCCACAAAACATGTGAGAAATATGTCATTTAATCAATGGATTCCAGTTTTTTTCCACCCTGGCCTAGTTCAAGGACAACCAAATTCCAGTGAACTGGCCTATCGGGCCATTCTCTCCTAATCACAGTGCCAAATTCTGGGAAATCGTGGGATGCACATGAACCTTTAGGATTTCATTCATATTTTTGACAAACCTAGAAGAGGGTGCTTTTGTCGACTTTCTTAAAGATGCTATCAATGAGAAGAACACAGAGACATTTAGGGGAGGGGAAGGAAATCCCCCGTCAGAGGCCAAGGTCATGGTCGATCAGTAGAAGAGCTAGGGTTTCAAGAGGAGAGATATGGTTTATCAACATACAAAATTAAAAAAGAAAAAAAAAATGAAATGACTCAAGTTTTTTCTTTTTATCAATGCCCTACATTCTCATATCTATCAATAATTAGACAATTTAAACAAAATCTTATAATCAATAACATGTGCATTAAATACAACAATAAATTATGCAACTAGCATAATCTAAACATCATGAAAATATTGTCTCTCTGGTGTGGTGTCTCATTTATAATAAATAGGATTTTAACAAGCCCCCATTAGTCCATCCTTACATACAGATACTATACAAGGTTGAGGGCATGATCATGCTCATTGGCTAAAACATTAATGACATTCACACCCACTTCCCTACACAAGAACTTCGGTGGCCCATCTTGGGCAACATTTGACCTGACATGTGCATACTCACATTATTCATTTGCATAGGAGGGTGGTTGGTAAATGACAATTGAGTCACCATAAACCTCTCAAAATATAAACAAAAAATATCTAAGGCAAATGGGGAAGAGTTGTCTTCCCTATAACATACTATGAAATTCTCTCTAGATAAATACAAAACTATTTTATAATGGACCACTTGATCAATCTAGGCCACTGAAAAGGCTATATACATAATACATCATAGGAAAACTAATGTGTTGGTCATTAATAATATGGTGTGATAGTGTTGTGATCATAAGACACATATACCTAACCTCCTCGACTTTAAAATAATGTAATCACAATTGTCCCCCAGTATCTGGAAGTCATTAGGGTTAATAATATATATACTAACATATCTCTGCGCATATGCCAATTAGCTCTCTCCTACAACACCATGCATGACATCAACAAAAATGGGCATTTCCTCTCCCCTCCTTAATAAATCAGTGATGAAATAAATGTTCTTCTCTATGGGTTGGTACCACAAATTGAGACCGATCATGATGGCTTGTCTACTGTGATTATACTGATGAATCAAATGGCACAATAACTCTATGTTCCCCTTGAGGGATTTATCCTCCTCTACAAACTTGACAAGGAAATAGATCTCTCTCCCTCTTCAAAGCCTCCCAAACATGCACTAAGTGATACATATTGACTTGCTTCTTTTGTGGATGTCCCTAATTCACATACAAACCTCATTGGGAAAATCTAGATATAAAATAAACAATCTGGGAAAAATTACCATTGTGATATTCATTCATTATTGTGTTTTAAATTTGGTGCATTAAAAAGGTGTAAAACACTCTAGTTCTCCTATTTTAATTAAGCATGTCATCTCTAGAGATCTTATTTTTACATAATGCATTGTATACAATGCTATAAATTTCCCAAACAACATTGGTGCACCCATATGAATAAATAGACCATAACATAGTGATTTCTTGACCACATCACTGCACCGTGGTGTCAACGCATGTGCCTTACCAATGTAGTGCATTAACAATGTTGGATAGCACAATATATAGTGCTCTTAGTCATCCCTAAATGCATCAATAAGAGTAATAAATTTAAAAATTTAATGAACGTGTTATTGTGTCTATATATTGGTGTGTATAGTCACTAAATTTGGTGCATGTGTATTGATACTTAGCACAACTACATTTCACTACTAGTTGTCGTTGACACATCCAATATGCCACATAGTGCACCAAAGTGAGATAAGAGCATTGATGCTAATGTGATGAGTCATCCCCACATGCATCGCCATTGTGATACTTTGCTATATTTCATTTACCATTGCACATCAAATAAATGGCGACATCAAATAACATTGTTATTAGTCCCCAACAAAGTAACACATGATGTAGGGACTTGAAAAATTGGCATGTTGGTGCACACACTTGATATGATAGTTGTTACACATAAAAATTCCTCACTTCGATAATGTCACATTCTCATTGTCGCACTTTTGTCAAAAGTGTCATAAGTGTCACATTTTTGTTTTGCATATGTCGTGTTGCGAACGACACTATGAAACACTTGATACATCCTATAGAACATGTTGGAAGGGTAAACCACATCATTTGACAAACTAATCAAAATGTTTTTCCCTGATAAATGGTCATCTTAACGAAATTTTGGAAGATTAGCGCTCCCCTGCTCATATGCAGGGAGCACTAGCACTCCTTGTCCCTCAATAAGGGAGCGTTGCAACGCTCTATTTCCAGTTTTGAGGGAACGTCGATCGGTTGAGAGAATAATGGGAAGAAATCCCCCTTATCTCTAAAGACAACTAGAGATGATCCGAGTTGGTTTGGATCAAAACCAAGATTTAGGTTGCATCTAAGGGAGATGCCACAACTGATGGAGTCATATCCTCAACTTATCCCAAATATAACTAAGGTGGTTGAGCCTCTCAAAGCCTATAAAAGGAGGCATTCTCATGGTGAAGAGGGAGAGAATAATTAGCAAAAAGTATTGTCATTTTGATCATGGATCTGTCAAGCAAAGGGTTGGACAAGGAGGACTTTGAGAGGTTATTGAAACTGCATTTACAGATTGTAAGTTCCTTGTAATGTTCTCATTAATATATGCTTGGCCTATTTCCTTCAAGTTTGTGTATGATTTCATATACTTGTCTATTATTGAAAAAATTAGTTTAAACTAATCTTGGTAGAGTAGGAAGTTTGTGTTGTCTTCGTTTTCTATTGGGTTACAAAGATCATTAAGGATATTGGAGATCAAGTTCAGCTTGAATTAAGAGAGGACAAGCTTCAGAAAAAACTACATCATACTTTCTTCCTCTTTTCCCTTTGACTAGTTTAGATACATTTAAAGGAATGTTAGTGTCCAATGTTAGTATCTTTCTGTCTTGGTAGTAGGGGTCTAGAATCCAAGAGGATATTCACCTGCCCATATGGGAATTTTCCTACAACAGAAATCGACGACCATACTGGGGAGTGAAGCTTTCAGTTTTGGTTTCTTTCCTTGGTTTTGTCTTTGCTTTTTTCTCATCTTCAGATCATGTTTGTTGTATTTTCTCTTCTATAAATTTGTTGTCATCATTGAAGTTGTCTCATAGAGACTGTTGATCAATCTTCTCGAGTTTTTTCATTTTCTGGGTTGTTCCCATTTTTTCTGAGAAACATGTTCCCCTCCAGTTACAGCCAAAGTGATGATTGCCTAATCGGCGCTCCCCTATCGTGTGTTAGGGAGCGTTGTAGCGCTCTGGTGTTGTTATATCCAGAGCGTCGATTTTTCCTCATCTTGAAAAATTGTTGACTGCCTTTGTACTGGGTGTGATTTTTGGGTATTTCCTTTTAACTCAGAACTTGTTTTATCAGTTTATGTCTTCTTTCAGACCTGCAACTTGCTTTTTTTTTTAACTTTTGATCTTTGATTGGATTTTATTGTATTTCCTTATCGAAAAATCACCCTTTTTCTTCAGATTTTGGGTTCATTTTGATACTTGTGTGTTCCTTTGATCGATTAAATATTGTTGCAAGGAAACTCATGGATCTCTTTATTGTTTTTATTGATCTCTGATCTTCATATATTTCCAGAAAATTTCTTAAACATGTTTTGTTGTTTTTGGTGTTCTTTTTTGGAAACTTTAGTTTGTTTTTGTCTTTTATTGACTGTTGTGAGAGTGCCTTTTGTTTGTGTGATTCTTGCTTCCCATTGTCTAAATCTGCAATAGTGAAATTATTTTTAATATTGACATAAGAAGCACTAAACCAAATCAATTCACATTCATAATCAAACGAAAGGATACTTTTTACGATCGGTTTCTAGATACTGGAAAAGATTTCTTTATAATTTAGCACTAAAATGGATTCTTGTTGAAAATAAATTGCATAAAATTTTTGCATTCTTGTGTTTGGTAGTGAAAGAAAGAAAACTCTTCTCCTTCCTATAAATAGAAGTTCATTGAAATAAATGTTTTTATATCATTCTTTTACTTCTTTTTGATTCAAGTCACAACATCATTAGTTTCACTCTCATTCACCTTTGTGTAAAGAACAACCACTAAAATCAACGCTAATTAAAAATCAATCTAGAAACTTTTTCTTTTTAGGTTCTTTACACCAACAATAGACTAGGACTAGTGCTTTGGATTAGGCTATGAGAATAAACTCTCCAAAGCATTAAAGACAAACTTAGCATCTTGCGATAGGGAGAGTAAATCCAATTTTTGTATAAGCATAGCTAAGATCCCCCTCTCACATAGGGGTTATGCATGAGGTTGTTTTCAAGAGATCAACGAAGATTATCCCTCCGAGGCTTAACCGTTCGTAGTAGTAAGATCGTATTTTGGGGGTTCTTCTTGAGGTCCAACTGTCTTCATTTGGTCTCGGTGCTTCGTGAATTCCAAATCCATTCGGGGTCCTCTGGAGTTCTACCGATCCACTTGTCCTCGGCTCTCTTAAAGGATTTCAGACTTGTTATACTGCCCATACGTTCAGACTGGACTGTCGACTGTACCTACCCAGAGGTTGAATGCGAGTTGGTTTCCTTAGTATCCATAATCTTTAGGGTCCTCACACAAGGTGACGATGAAGGCAAGTCTTTGATGTACTTGGAACAAACGTTGGTCAAACTCACTCGGGCTCCTTGGAGGGTAAATCCATGATTATTGTGTGGAAGCTTGCACCAAGGAATAATTCCATTAAGCAGGTCGCCAACGTAACTGATACACCGCCTCATATCCTAGCCCCTTCTCAATTTGATCACACCATGTTGGATTTCATCACCAACTAGTACGATCATTGAGAGAAGGTATTGTTTTCTTGTTGGTTCTTCTAAATTTTTAGCGAGTGTTGTTTATTTACTTAATTCTTTTTCAAGATTGAGACTGTAGATGATAAAGGTCTTTGTAGATCACCCATGATGCAAGGGATTCCTCCGGAAGGATACTAACCCTTACCTCCTAATTCACCTAAAGATTTTTATCGTGAAGAGGTAGAAAATCATTCGAATGCTGGGAGCGTTGTTACTCCTTTGTTAGCAAATCCCGAAAGCACCTTGGTTACAGTTGAGGATCCCATTCCTCCTATTAACCATGTGTCACAAGTTCCTATCGAGCCACTCCTCCTTCGATTGGACTCGTCAGGTAACGTCATAGAAGAAGAGTGTCCTCGTTTGTCATCGAGGCCATACACTAAGACACAGAGGGAACACACACAACAAGATTATAATGATGAGCACACAACCCATGTACAATCTGTTGACATGGTAAATCCACAACATACACTTGTTCGTTCCATATGGAGAACTCCATTGGGACGTGATATTTACGAAAAAATAAACTTTAGTCGACCACCTCTTGACCCTATTACTTATGCTGGTGCTGAGACAAGATCATACGGTCAGACTATTGACCGTCCCATCGAAAAAGTAGTCAATCCTGTTGCATCGTCAGTACAAGTCCAAAGTAACATTGGAATGATAATTCCTAGTTATACACAAGGTACTTTGACGGTTACTCCTACCACACCACCTCTTCAACCTACAGCTTCTTATGTTCCACAAAATCTTGTTGGAACACCTATACATCATAGAATGTAGAACCTTGCCATACATGGACGCTCAACTACGGGACAAATCCCGACTGGGGGGAAACCATCATCTAGCGGACCTGTCCCTCATGGGGGGACAACCACCCTTACATATACCCAATAGGGGGCAACCCCCTTTTATTGGTCAAACCCCAGTTGTCACTCACGATATGGTAGGGGGACAACCTCCTTTTTTCGGAAACCCTTCACAACCCTGGGGAGCACCCCAAGGAGGTACGTTTCATCAACCTTATCAAGGAGGGCCATCATACTCTAACCCACAAGGAGGAGTACCAAATCCTATTCCTTCTGGATTATATTTTGGAAAACATTTTTTGGGTGTCTCGAATCCCACTTGGGGTATTCAAGGAAAACAAACTTATCCTCCACAAGGGTCAATTGTCTACCCTCCGCAAGGACAAACTGTCTACCCCCCTCAAGGGAAAATTGTTTATCTGTAAAGAATCAATCTGGTTCTTATGACGGACATCCATCATAAATGGAATGAATAACTATAATCCATACTGGAAAATAAATATATTGAATAAGAATATATATAATGAGATAAAAAATAGATAATATGTGATGAATAGATGTACAATGAGAGTTCCAAATACATAGATAACCTAAAGGCACATATGGTGACCATCCATGAAAGGATGTGTCCCTTATACAATTAATAACTATTTATTATTATTATTATTATTTATGATTATTATCATTTAATATTTATATATTTTGTATGTTACAATGTCTTCCCCTTAAAAATGCTTTGTCCTCAAAGCATGATTAGAGAAGGACCTATCTCTTGCTCTAAATCGAACCGAATTCTCATGATATTTTGTTTTGTAAGTGTTACACTTGAAGAAACAAAACGATATAATTTTCAAATTCTTGAAGTAATATGTTGCATATTTTTGGAAGTGATCCATCCCAAATCTACTTTCATTGGAACTGTTTGATGATTAATTGTTCGGATAGGATTTCTTATTTTAGGCTTCCATAGAAGTCGTCGATTTTGTCTTCATTCTTTTTCAATGTTGTAGTTTAGTTGATAATAAGAACATTGTTTAGATTCCTCTTGACCTTGTTGTTCGTCGTAACAACTCTTGTGATTTGGATGACGATGAGGCACCCAAATATCTTTTGAATATTGTTTATTGGATATTTTTTCAACTTTTGATGTTTTTGGTAATTCAATTGGATCGATGTTTGTTTCTTTCTCTAAGTTTTGGATTTTTTGAACTAGAAGCCTCTTTATTTCAACTGATTTAGTCATTGTTTCTTTGTGATCTAACTCTTCTTGTAAAGACTTATTATCATGCTTTAGCTTTCTAATTTGGGTAAGTAATTCTTGATTATGTCGCCTTAAACGTAAAATTTCTTCCTTATTTCCTGACTTGTCTTTTTTTATTCCAAATTTTTTGTTATTTCGTTCTTTAAACTTTTAATTTGTGCAAGCAATTGTTGATTAAGTATTCTTAAGTGAGAGGTTTCTTCATCTTTTTCGGATAATTTCTTCTCATTCTTTAACTTCTTGATTTGTTCAACCAAGCTTTGATTATGGTTCTTTAAACAACAATTCTCTTCATCTTTCTCTGTTAATTTCTTAATGAGATCGCTATTATCTTGTTCTAACTTTTGATCCCTTTGCTTCTTATCTTTTTCTTTGTTTATTTGTACCAATAACTTTTGGTTATGTTTTTTTAAGTAAGAAATGTCTTTGTCTTTTTCTAGTAATTTTCCCTCAAGATTTTGTTTTTGTCTCTCTTCTTGGTTTTTTAGCATTTGCTCTAACCCAAATTGAAATTGTAAATTTATGTTGTGTTGTTGATAATGAATTGATTGGTTCTCTAATTCTTTTATTTTCACTTCCCAATGCATGTCACCTTGACTTTCTACTAAAGTAAAAAAAAAATTACAATATGGACAAGGGCGAGTTCCATTCATAAGGCCCCTTTCATACTCTTCCTCTTTTGCGCAATAGGGACATTTTGCCGAATTTTTTTTCTTTGTAGATGTCATAGTTCACTTCGTATTTATTTTTTATAAATGATAAATGTATGAATTCCAAGAACCCACTTTTAAAACAATACACTTTTTCACTTTTTTTTTAATCCTTTAACTTTGGAATATATTATTTTATTCTATATTTTTTTTCTCTTTTAAGTGCCCCTCACTTTCCAAGATCCACCTCACTTTTAAAAATATAATAATCCTTCAAACTCTTTTCTATTTACATAAATTTACGATGGTATCGTTTATAAATTATTATAAAACCTTTCCTCCTTGTCTTTTTGTGGATATCTCTAACTCCACAATATTTAATATGATACCCTCTCTTCTTACTTTCCCTTTATAAATATCCTTAACACAAGTTAATTGTCTTTGCTAAAATATATTTTGACTTTGGTTGAATTAATATTACTCCAAAAGACTCAGGTCATTGACTTTTTATTTTGGCTTCAACCCCACCACATGTATATAGAAAGTTGTAAAAAGTTACCACTGTAAATTCTTTTTTATAGGGTAGGGAAATACCATGGGCCAATGGTTTACCAAAACCATGGGCTTGTAAACCACCAACAGTAAAATCAAAATTTACTCTTCCTTCTTCTTTGGAACTTTTTCTTTTAAACTATCTTTTCTTTTTTTATTCTTTCTTTTTTCTTCTCCCCTTTTTTCCTTTTTTTTTTCCTTCTTCTTGATATCCGATAATAACTTATAATTTCTTGCAACTGGAAGATGATTTCTTCAATGGTAATTTTTGATGATGATTTTTTTTTAATGGAAAATTCCCTCACATGGTCAAAGACCTAGATAAAAGAGAAACTCTGATTTTTTTTGTATGAGGCTACAAGCATGTATGGAAAATGGCCAGGATCAACAAAAAAATATCTGATACCAATGTAAAGAATCAATTTGGTTCTTACGACGGACATCCATCATAAATGGAATGAATAGTTGTAATCCACATTGGAAAATAAATATATTGAATAAGACTATATATAATGAGATAAAAATAGATAATATGTGATGAATAGAGATGTACAATGAGAGTGCCAAATATATAGAGAACCTAAAGGCACATATGGTGACCATCCATGAAAGGATATGTCCCTTATACAATTAACAACTATTTATTATTATTAGTAGTAGTAGTAGTAGTATTAGTATTATTATTTATGATTATTATCACTTAATATTTATATATTTTCTATGTTACATTATCCACCACAACCTAATCAAACGAACTATCCTCCCTAGAACCAACTAGGTTTCCCTCCTTTCATGAACGTTCCTCAACAACAACTGAATTCTGCCTACACTGGCCAACAAAAATCTTATACGGGAGGGCCTACTGGTTACAATTATCCATATCAACCATTTTATGGTCCTACTATCCCCATGTCACACCAGTATCATCCTCAGGTTAACTGACAGCTACCATTCCTAGCCACGTTGGATCTACCAGATTTATCTCGGTTGACAAATGATCCCATACTATATTTTCCTTTCTGGCCAATAATTCCTGCTAAATTACCTTCTAACATCCCCAAATTTGATGGTAAACATGGTGAAGACACGAACAACCATGTTATGACATTCTATCTATGGTGTTAATCAAACTCACTGATGGATGATTATGTCCGGTTGTGTCTTTTCCAGCGCACACTCACGAGCTCAGCAGCCAAATGGTACATTGAATTCCAATGTGGTACTTTTCAAGATTTCAACTCCCTCGCCATGGATTTTCTCACGCATGTTCAGTTACCCATCCCTTACGAGACTGGTACAGAAATCTTGATTTCACTTCATCAAAATAACTTCGTACATATCTCTGATCACATTCATGAGTGGAGACGACGGTGAAGGTTGATCAAAGTGACTATTCCTGACCAATTGTTGGCGGAGTGGTTTACTAAATCTCTTTTACCCCCAATTTGTCGTGACGTCGCCATAGGTGGTGTTTTCACTGAGGAGGAAGCCATTGCTCACATTTAGTACCTAGATTTGGTTTAGTCCCAATCCAGTATGTTGTATGAGTTGATATTGAATGCTCCCTGCATGTCCATCGATCCGTCCAAACCATCTTCCACATCTCATGAAGATGGAATTATCGGTGTCGTCAAAACCCAATCTTCGTCACATTCGACTGGCTCGTCTAATCGCTCTGTTTCTACACCTGTTGTCGGTTTGACCTCACTCTCCTCTACCTCCCCCCCAACTCAAATATCCGAGGTGAATGCAATTCAATTTGCCTCTTCACAACAATCTGGGGGAAAAAAGAAAAAAAAAATAAACCCAAAAAGAACAATAATAATAATGAAAATCCAAAAACACCAACTCAAACGCCTACTCCTGAGAAACAACCATAGAAAAAACTGAAATTTATGTGTCTCATTTGTGGCGATGATCATTACACCCAAGAATTTCTTCATCGGGACGAAGTTGCAAAACTTTTCAGAATTCCCAGCCCGTTGTGATGACACAACCTTTTCCTCAGCAGTAGTCCATGGTTTCGCAGGCCCCTGCTCCTCTAGAAGGGGGCAATCCCAGTCATCCTCCTAGTGAGGAAGCCTCTCTGTGTGCCCATATTTATATGTTTAATGGGATTTATTTAACCACTCGCACTACAGCGTATGACACATCGATGAAACCTGATAAAGAGCAGCTCACTAACGGTACTGCATCGGATCCACCTCCTGTCACCGTTACTCCTCAATCTGGACCACTTTAGATTGAGAAACCTACTTTCGACTCTATTTTATGACCTCCGAAGAGCACTATTCGAAAATCAACTTTTAATCCTAGTTCACGTGCCACCCAAAAATTCAACATCGTTGAATATTTGGATCAAGCATCGTGTGTTATGTTTTCTCTTGATGTTCTACAACATTTTCCAAGTCAGCGTAGAATACTCTTGGCTGCCATCGGAGCGATCAATCCTGAGTCGTCTAATAATATCACATTTAACCTTGATAATTTCAAGTCACGACTTTCTCACTAGCTTTCTTTTCATATCGATGTCATTTTCCATAACCAACACATTCATCGCACCATACTGGATGAGGGAGCTTCCACCCATTTCATGTCATTAGCTTGTTGGAAAGGGTTGAAATCACCTACACTTAATCAATCCCCTACAATGTTACAAGCATTTGATGGTCGAGGTTTTCATCCTCACGGACTCTTGCAATACTTAGTTGTTCAATTGGGAGGCAATATTGTCTTTGTCAATGTAGAGGTAGTTGATGCTCTCCTCGATTACATTCTGTTGTTAGGAAGAAGTTGGTTTTTTCCATGACTGTCTTCGCTTCATCGGTGTTTCGATGTGTACAATTCCCCTATCAAGGTAAAATTTTCACTATCGATCAGTTAGATTACTGTACCCCCGACGCTCGCACTCCTGCAGCCAACAACATTCCTTTCTTGGGAGATACTAAGATCACTTATGGAAGTGTAGGCATATTTCTTTTAAAATACTCTTCCCTTATGGGTACCTTCCATGCACCTCTTCCTCCTACCTCGCAACATATTTCCACGATCAATATGATCTCGACTATGGCATATCAATCTTATGAATCATCTAATCCTTGGGTTGTGCCTAGTCCTTTGTAATTTGATGCACTAGATGACACTATGCCACTTAGTCCTGGTGAGGCTTCATACAATGGCATCCAATCTGCCTCTCCCTCACTAGACGAACAACATCTGTTGGCATCCAACACTTACTCGTTTCCATCTTGGTTGGATTCCCTATCCTCTACTTTCAATTACATCCTACGGATTTTTCCATCAGACGAATCCATTATGGAAATGCTTAGTATCGAAGAGGTACCTTGGGATGATAACCATCATCATTCATCTTTTCTTCCTAGTTTAGATGAAATTGAGAAAGATATACACTCTATCTTTCCTGACGGTGTTGTCGATTCTCCCCAATCTCCCATACTTACTCAGGACACTACTTCTGAGGGGAATTTGGGAAAAATATCTTCTATGATTGCTATCGACATCTCAATCAAAGAAGGTATCGTGGAAAATGTTCATCTCGGTGCCAATTGTTCGCCCAAGGAAGTGGAATATTATACTACTTTGTTCAAAGAATTTTGTGATGTCTTCTCTTGGAGTTACGAAGAAATGCCAGGGATCAATCTATCGATCGTTGTGCATGAGATAAAAACTTTCCCAGTTGTTAAACCTGTACGAAAAAAACATTGCTTGATTCATCCTAAGAAAACCATGACTATAAAGGAAGAAATTGAAAAATTGTTCAAGCCTGGTTTTATTTATCCCGTCCCCTTGACGGAATGGGTTTCTAACATCATTTTGGTCACTAAGAAATAATGGACCATTCATTTCTTTATTGATTATAGGCATCTCAATAAGGCTTGTCCCAAAGACAATTACCCTACACCCTTTATCGACCAAATCATCGATAATTGCACTGGCAACATTATATTTTCCTTCATGGATGGTTTCTCAGGGTATAACAAGATCGATATTCTACCAATTGATCATAATAAGACAACCTTCATCTGCCCTTGGGGGACATTCGCTTATCGGAAGCTACCTTTTGGTCTTAAAAACACTGGATCTATTTTCCAGCGGGCCATGTCATATGCTTTCCACGATATCAAACATATTATGGAACCTTACTTCAATGATTTACCCGCTCATTTGTCTAGTTGACGAGACCATATTGGTCATTTATGGGACATCTTTCTTTGATGTCAGTTTTACCATATTCGTTTGAACCCTCCCAAATGCATCTTCATTTTCGAATCAGGTCGACTCCTTGGATTCATTGTCTCCAAATACGGGATTAAGGTGGATCCCTTAAAAGTAAAATCTATTCTCTCTTTACCCCCTCCCAATAATCTAACCCAACTACAAAATTTGCAAGGGAAAGCAAACTTTCTTCACCGTTTCATCTGTAATTATGTCAAACTCACTAAAGGATTTATGATATTGTTGCAGAAAGACACTCCTTTCATCAGGTATGACACTGCTCAACGCTCTTTTGATTCTCTCAAGCATGCCTTAACACACACGCCTCTCTTGCACCCCCCATATTATGCACGAGACTATATCCTTTATTTGGCTACCTCTACTTCTACCATTGCTATGGTGTTAGTTTAAGAGGATCCTAACGGTGACGAAAACGTGATCTACTATATGAGTAAGAGTTTATCTAGTCCTGAGCTTTGATATTCACATGTTGAAAAATTGGCTCTGGCTGCAGTCATTTTCATCCAGAGATTTCACCACTACATCTTGTTACGCACTACCATGGTCATCGCGGACTCGAACCCCATGTACCATATCTTAACACGTCAAGTCCTTGGGGGAAAATATTCCAAATGGATTGTTATTCTTCAAGAATTCGATCTCAAGTTTGCCAAATCAAAATATAAAAAGTCGTTGTTTTTTGTAGAACTAATCTACGATATTCCCTATACTGATGAGGATACTGAGCCCAATGATTCTCTTCCTGGTGAATCTTTGTTCCTCATTAGCATGTCCCACCCTTGGTATGGAGATATTCTTCTCTATCTCCAAACCCAACGTTTCCAGCCCGATATTTCACATGACAAACATCGTCATATCCACCACCATTCTAAATGATACCTTATCATCGGTGACACTTTGTATCGTTGTGGTATTGATATTGTTCTACGACATTGTTTAACCCACAATGAGGCTGAACACATTTTGAATAACTATCACCTTGGAGCTTTTGGTGGTCATCTTTATGGGATGGCTACAACCCAGAAAGTCTTACGTGCCAGTTATTTTTTACTCCCCATCTTCAAATATTGTATCGAGGTCGTCAAATGATGCCCACCTTCTCAATTTTTTCAGAAAAAGGCACGTACCCACCTTGCTCCACTGAATCCCATTGTTTTCATTGGCACGTTTGCAAAATGGGGCATTTATTTTATGCAATGTAAGCCTACCTCAGTCGGGGGGCACAATTATATCATCATTTTCATTGATTATTTCACTAAATGGGTTGAGGCTATGCCTACATTTCTTAACGATGGTCGTACTCCAGAACTCTTTGTTTTTAACCACATCATCACTCGCTCTGGTATCCCACAATCCATTTTCATTGATCATGTCTCACATTTCCAGAACCAGATGATGAGTGAGTTGCACATAAATTTGGTTTTTCGTCATGAAAACTCATCCCCCTACTATCCTCAAGAAAACAGACAAGTTGAAGCTATCAACAAAGTCCTAAAGACCATGCTCAAACACATGGTGGGGACAAACAAAACCTCTTGTCACCTGCAACTTTTCTCCACGCTCTGGGCCTACTGCACTTCAATGAAAATCGTAACTGGATTCACTCCATTCTAGTTGGTATATGGCGTAGAAGCGGTGTTACCAATCGAGTGTGAGATCCCTTCATTGGAACTCACTGTGGAACTCCTACCTCATACCTCTTCTTAAGAGGAACGATTCTTGTATTTAATCAAGTTGGATGAAACATGTCATGATGTTTCTCTTGCTAATGAGACATATAAAAAATGAATGAAGAGTCAATATCACAAATCCGTTCAACCTCGTGCTTTTGCAGAAGGAGACTTGGTCCTAGTCTATGACCAAGCTCACGATAAGTTGGGGACAGGGAAGTTAGAACCTCTATGGCATGGACCTTATATCATAAAACATGTATTACATGGAGGCACCTACGAGTTAGTCAATCACAATGGAATATATCTAGATGAGCCCCGAAATGGGCTTTACCTTAAGAATTACTATGCATAGAACATCTGGCATGTGTGCTTTGTACACTATTGTACTATATATTTTTGTTTTGGTGTGTCTTTTCTATTGTGTGTACAAGTTTTGTCTTAGATGCTTATACTTTGTCTTGTGATTGCATGTGCAAATGACATCTCCCTTTCCCATCTTTGTTGGGTTTGCAGATGGCGCTAGTCGACACACCCAGAACATTGCTTCTGCAGCTTGGGTCATTTACCACTCTGGTGAGTTGGTGAGTTCCAAAGGAATTTTCCTGGGATCGACAACCAATAACATGGCAAAATATCATGTCGTCATCGAACTCTTAATTGAAGCTTCCTCTCTAGGTATAACTCATCTGACTATTAACCTAGACTCTCAACTCGTGGTCTGTCAGCTTAATCGAGATTACATCGTTCGCAACCCTGTCTTACTACGTCTCTACCCAAGAGTTCATCATCTTGAAAGATCGTTTGAATTTATACAATACAGACATATACCAAGAGAACTCAATACAATGTGAGATTCATTATCTAATTACATATTGGATTGGTATATTGCACATAGATAAAATATTTGTAAAAAACATGAATCACATGTACACAAAAACATCACATAAGATAAAATGCAACATCGATAGGCGCCACAAAACTTAGATATATATATATATATATATATATATATATGCGTAATAGAAAAAGTTCATTTTAAAATACATTGTCAAAAGGTACATGATAGGGAAAAAATGTTTGGGCCTTCATGCCCATGGCATCATCACAAAATACTACAAAATATGTTGAGGATCCTAATCATCCTCATGTATCATGTTGTGCTTTGTGAAGCACACTACTGCACGGGCCACTCGACGAAGTAAATGGTTAAGACCCTCAGGAACTCCAACTATGTGTCTCTACAAATGGAGAGGCACGTCTCACCTCCTAAGAGGTGGGACACCCATGGTCAAACCTCAGAGATTCCTCTCAACCTCTCAAAGTCCTGCCACCACAACCTTGTGCTCTACTGCTACCTGTGCGTCTCCACGATGCCCCGGTGCAAGTATCTTTGTTGGATGTGACGCGCCTCTGTCTGCATGATGAAACAAAAATATCTTTATATCCCTTATTGTACACATCAAAAAACAATATAAAATACAAAAACAAAAATATGTGGCAAGGTTTAGTTTCGTACTTGATGCATCCCACTAAATTCCCTCGGGGAGCACCAAGTCTGCACTACCTTGAAAGTCCACTCCAGGATAAGGAAAATTCTCGATGAAAACTACTTGTATCCTCCACCAAGTGAAGAAATCAACTATAAATCTAAATGTTGAGGGCTCATTCCCCAATCTTGGGGATAGACTGATCCATAACTCCATTTGTGGCTCAGTCGCAGGAAGCGCTATCAATGAAACTTGTGGGTGCATCTGGGGAACTTGCTCCAAGAAGAATGAAACTAGAAAAGAACCATATCCGAATTTCTTTTTTCTACCTATCCTTCACTTCGATATTTGTTCCTTAACATTTCGAAGAAACCCTGCGCTCCAGTTAAACAACCTGGGATCTACACATTGTAAATCATATGATATCTGTGATTTTGAAGCTAGATGAGCACTAGTACTACCCACAAATTTGGTGATGGTGAATAGGATCGACCGGAGTGCCAAGTCCCTTACATATTTGATCACGATTCAGCCACCTACCAATCACGATCCCAGTATACAATGTTCAACAACATATGCCCCAGTTGGTTGAGGAGTTGCTCGATGTCTGGACAAGAGGATAGAATCCCCTCTCCTCGAGAGCCCTGTTTTAAAGTAAACATGATCAAGCTCAATTTAGAGCATATGTGGCCTAATGAGAAATGCTTGTTCAACATCATCCCATAAACCGATCAAGTACTCAAGTAATAATACTTCTTTCCTCATGTTCTGGAGCTTAAAATACTTGAGTAGACTGCAATTTCGCAAATTTGTCCTTGCTTGAGGGCTTTGTAAAGAGACATTGTCATCGAACTCATGTTCACATTCTTTCCACTCTATCATGGCTAAATGACCAGTGAAATATGCAAATACAAACAATTAAACATCTTTAGTCAACTTTTTATGGAAGAAAATTGTGTCGTTTTAGCCCAAAAGAGAAAAAAAAATAGTTTTTTGGCAGCGCTCCCTTAAATCTTCCCACAAAGTGCTAGCACTCCCGAAGAATGTGCACCAGGGTGTTTATATCTCGATCATCTCTCCCCTCGGCCCTTTGAGGGAGTGTCGATCTGGTTAAGCACCTAGGGCTTCCCAAGGAGCCAAGAGCACTCAAAATATAAGCTAAAACACAAAACAAAACCATAAAAAATGATGGGAAAGGAAAGATGGCCAACCTCCGGACGGAACTAAAAATGGTGGACCGCAACTCCCGTACTCACAGCTCGAAAATCCCCTCCCAAAGGTGGAAAATTCCAAATATGGAAGAATTTGGTATAAATCAATTAGTAAATGAAATTCTTGACCTATTTCATTATTTGATAGGTTTGATTTTTTCCATTTCTCACTAATATAAAGTTTGTTTGGGGTTTTTAATCTTTTTCGAGGAGTTACTAATGCGTTGGGCCTAGAACTGTCTATTTTTACAGGTTTTTAAGAAGCATCTTTTTGACAACCTTGTGACACTGACAAGCATAATCTTTGTTCTTTCTCACACTCGAAAAAACATGAGAATGTAATCGAGTAGACTTTTATCACTTTTCGGACTCATAAAGGTTACATGAAAAAGGAACCCCCTCAAGTCATCTTTAAGATATTTTCAGACTCTCTAAATATGAAAAGATGACTCGAGTGAAATTGCTTCTTTTCACACTCATTAAAGGTCTTGAAAGGGCGTCTCCCAAGTAGCAACTTATCTCATTTTCGGACTTTAGAGACTAAAACTATGAAAAAGGACAACCCTTGAGTTTCCTTTAATTTCTTTTCAGACTCTCTAAACATGAAAAACCATTGAGTTTTCCTTCTCTGGACTCACTAAAATCACACGTCGAAGGGCCCATATGGGACCGATCCCTTAATTCTTCCAGTTCATTAAACAAACGAAGAGGGGCTTACCGAAGGTGAGTTATATCGATCATGTGTTATCCTCCTCGATCTCATAAAAACAAAAAGAAGTACTCATCTATCTAGATGGAGGGGGGAATTGAAGGAAGTAAGTCAAGTTGTCTTCTAGAATTGTTACAAGTAACTCTTGCAGTCACCCTTGAACATGACACTTGTTTTCACCTGCATTTTGAAAACATGGAAAATCCGCTAAAACTTTGCACTGAACCAATCCTATGAGTCTTTCCACTCCTTAGGGCCATCCGACAAATGTCACAGCATCCGCTGCATTATGTTTTGGTCCATGTTATGTTTATGTTTTCAAGTCATTTCGTACCTCAGTGTTCAAGGGAAATATTTTCCTTGAGAGTCAACCATCACAAATTTCCAGTTTCAATACCCATGTCAGTCCATATTCATTCGATTCACCATCCTACATCTCTTTCCTATGTTACTTTTGTGTCGATGATGGGGGACACATCAAGGCCATCCTTCGACGAGTCTTTTCATGTCGACTTCAACACATCATCTGGGATGTAGACTTAGAAACCAGTTATACCTTGGGACCTACATGCCTCAATGGCAAGCCTCCTCACCTTAGACAATAAGTTTACTTCATTGACCTCTAATCAAATGATTCCATGAATGTTTGACTTCAGCTCATTTATTCACATTCGTTGGATTGTACTAGGGTACCTTGGGATTCATTGACATCACTGGTGATTTCCCTTTCACTTATTAACGGTTTACCTTAATGACTGGTAATCAAGTGGCTTCTACCATGTTCGACATCAAAACATATATTCACATGGCTATATTTGAACCACATAGGGATCGGGATGAAGACCTTGGGTTGAGCATTCACTTTGTTATTTGCTTTCCCCAGGATGCGAAGGAGATCATTTGAGCATGCTGATATATATATATATATATATATATATATATATATATATATATATATATATATATATATATATATATATATTGATTGTCACATAGATCCACATTGTATTGCTCCATGGCTATGTTTTATCATCTCGTAGCTCCACTATGTATTTCTCATGGCTACGGTCAGTTCATGTCATGGAGGTATAGATCCACATTTGTATCTTTGGTGGATATACCCTTAGTCAATATCATCATGGATCCGTACTGTATTTATTGGCGGCCATACCTTAAGTTCTTTGTTACTCAAGCATAGGTATGCATGCCTTGGGTTTGAAACACATGATAACATTTGTTTGATGGTTGTTTGTAGCTTCTACCAGGTTCTTCGACTCCATACCCTTGCTTTGAAAATCTACAAATAATTTCAGTTGTCATCTTCCGTCTTCTGACTTCACACTTTGGGGGGGAATATGTTACATGTAAAAATTCCTCACTTCAATAATGTAACATTCTCATTGTCGCAAGTGTCACAAGTGTCATAAATGTCGCATTTTCGTTCTGCATATGCCGTGTTGCGAACGACACTATGAAACACTTGATACATCCTCTAGAACATGTTGGAAGGGAAAACCACATTATTTGACAAAATAAGAAAAATGTTTTTCCTTGAGAAATGGTCATCTTAACGAACTTTTGGAAGATTAGCACTCCCCTTCTCATATGCAGAGAGCACTAGCGCTCCCTGTCCATCTAGCAGGGAGCGTTGCAACGCTCTGTTTCCAGTTTTGAGGGAGCGTCGATTGGTTGAGAGAATAATGGGAATAAATCCCCCTTATCTCTAAAGACAACTAGAGATGATCTGAGTTGGTTTGGCTCAAATCTAAGCTTTAGGTTGCATCTAAGGGAGATGCCACAATTTATGGATTCATATCCTCAACTTATTCCAAATATAACTAAGGTGGTTGAGCCTCTCAAAGCCTATAAAAGGAGGCATTATCATGGTGAAGAGGGAGAGAATAATCAGCAAAAACTATTGTCATTCTAATAGTGGATATGTCAAGCAAGGGGTTGGACAAGGAGGACTTGGAGAGTTTGATGCAACTGCAACTACAGATTGTAAGTTCCTCATAATGTTCTCATTAATATATGCTTGGCCTATTTCCTTCAAGTTTGTGTATGATTGCATATACTTGTCTATTATTAATAAATTTAGTTTAAATTAATCTTGGTAGAGTAGGAAGTATGTGTTATCTTCATTGTCTATTGGGTTGCAGATATCATTAAGGAGCTTGGAGATCAAGTTCAACCTAGATTAAGCGAGGACAAGCTTCAAAAAAAGGTACATCATATTTTCTTCCTCTTTTCCCTTTGACTAGTTTAGCTACATTTAAAGGAATGTTAGTGTCCAATGTTAACATCTTCATGTCTTGGTAGTAGGGGTATAGAATCCAAGAGGATATTCACATGTCCACAGGGGAATGTTCCTACAACAATAGCACCAATGTTGTTGTGTTGCATCATCCATATGGTCATTGTATACCATAGCATAACTACCTACATTGTGTGGTGTGGGTGCATGGATGTTGCGCACGACACATGGTGCTCTATAAAATTCCTTACAACATTGGATATCACAATAAATTAGTGTACCAATCATATTCAAATTATCAATGCACTTAGAATGTTACAAATCCCACTAAGGTAGCACTAAATTTTTCAAATTGGATTTTTTATTTAACCCTAAAGCAGTATGCCTTTTGTAAAGACATATCAATGTGGTTATATGTTTAGTGTGCACTACATAACAATTATTTTTAAATAACATGTTTCACAAAATTCAAACATGATTTGGTATTTATTTTTTTAATTTAACCCTATCACGATGCACTGAAAATCACTATGCATCATTCCAATTAAATGCTTATAGAACATCGATAAGAAAATGTTACCCTATTGTGGTGCACATGTATTATATGCATCGATGAGTCTATAGGTTTAGTAAGGATTGCCAACTATTTTTTTAAATAGTATTTTTTAACAAAATTTAGGTTTTTTTTATTTAGCAATAAAGTGGTGTGATGTGTACCAAGACGCACTAACACAATTTTATATGGTAATGTGCACTTGTGCATTCATATGTTTACTATGCATTATGTGGAATGTTTTTCAAATATCGTATTTTACAAAATTTGAGTGTGGAAGGCCATTTTTTGAATTGTTATTTGCAATGTCTTTACGTATATAGGTGCATTGTTGAAGCCGAAGGAGTTATCTCAACCAATTGTCATCAATGTTATTGAGCATTTTTCTAGTTTTGTGATAGCATCCTAGAAAGTGGTTGGATTGAATCCCCTTCAGTGAGGCAAACTCATCTACACCGACGAATTTACTGAGGATGTCATCCACAAATGTAGGGAAGCATCCCTTGGGATTCCCCACAATATTTTCCTCAGAAAAATTATTGCATCGATGCATGCATTATCATGGAATACCAGTGCACTTAATTTTCTTTACATGCATCAAGTAGAAAACCTCTAACTACCTGCTCACTTCTAAGAAAAAACTCCATTAAAAGAAGAACATGAAGAAATGATTCTACAAAAATGGATTTCCTTGTATTGAAACTAGAGAACATAGAATGTACACCAAATGTGAGAGTGGAGCATAGCTCCCAAAGTGGTAATATATATTAATTACACAATAAATCCTTAAAGACTAGGATAATCTCCTCCAAATATCCTAAGTACACCTATATAACCAAATCATATGTTCATGTCTACAATAATGACTCTATGACCCTACATATACATACTCTTACCCATTGCACATGTGGTCCTCCTATTAGGTCAATGTCTATTGCATATATATTCAACCCCATTATACAGAAATTCAATCCCATCACATAAGAAATGAACTCCATATATGTCCCCCTTACAATCATAGCATACTACCCCGCCTTAATAAATATTTGTCCTCAAAGCTTTGTAGTTAAATGTTTTACATGAGATGAAAATAAGTAATAGGATTTCCTTATATTCGTGCTCACTTACTACCGTCGATGATTCTCTATCCATCCATATTCAACTATTTTCATTGTATAACCTTGATAGGTTCTCCAATTTGTTGTAGTTGTTGGCCTTTGATAATATACTATTGCATAATTATCCCTTGATGTTATATTCCATAAATATTGTTGATTATCCCATCTTCTTCCTTAGTAATGTTGATATTGATCTTCTTGTCATTCTTGGTAACTTTCTTGGTAATGAGGGTGTCAATATGGTTTCACCTTTGATGTTTTTCCTTCATTCTACATACCCATATCATCAATATTATTTCTAGAGACAATGACATGATCTATCTAGTTTGATTGGTCTTTGATTACTCCAACATTTGAGATTATACCATCATATTGGCTTGTACATCCTCAAGTCAGAGCTCAAATTCTTCAAGAATTTTCTAGTGACCTTTTGAATCTTATGTTCCTTCTCCTTTTGAAGCTACAATGTGATACCACCCATCATATTCTTATGTCCTTCAATTCTAGATTTGATTTCTAATTTAGCCTCATCAGCATTCAAAGCTTGCTTAACTAGGGTATTACTCATCCAAAGTTCAATTGTAGGGTTGAAAAATGTACGTCATGGTATTTTGTACAAGTTCGATCTCTTAAAGGTGGAAAAATCAACACATTTCAGGAAGGTTGTCATAACTTTTTATTTTCATGCCATAATTTAGTGAAACTTGTGGTATTGTAGAGAAAACAGACCACGTTATTATGGGTTGAAATTTCAAAGTCAATGGTGTATAAATTTATAAGATGCATTCTACCCCATCACATATGCATTCAACCCCACATATATCCTCTTCGGGGTCATTAAACATTTATAATAAGTTTCAAATTTGTTTAAATTATATTCTCCTCCATTATTAGTTCTACGAATCTTTAAGAATTCCTACTTTGTTTATGTTGGGTTGTTATATTCATTGCAATGAAATTCGAGTTGAGGTGGATCAATTGGAAGTGAAATTCGAAGGTCGAGGTGGATCGACTAGGCATAGTCAAAGTTGAAGTAATTGACAGCAAGTCGAAGAGGTCAATCGACAAGAGGTTGACAGGCTTTGAGTGGAAATTGACTAAAGACCAAACAAAGGTTGATCGATAGTCGATTGGTAATCAGACTGGTAGTCGACTGTAACAAAATCTCAAGATTCATGGGATTTGTAGCCAATGATATGCATGGATCTAAAACCATTTTTGGGTGCCTTTATTTAGGGTTTTTCCTATTATAAATCCTATAAAAATTGAGTGTTGTAATCGTGTTATGTTGATAAATCTTGGATGTTCTTGCTAATCTAAATCCGTAGGTTGTTGGTCATGTAGATGTAAGTCGAATTGGCTAAAGGGTTGTTCTTGTGTAAAGCAAGAAGGTATGATGTTGATTCTTAAGTATAGACCAAGGTTAGGCATGTAACCTTTTATTCTGAATGAATAAGACAACAAGAGAGAAAGATTCTCAAGGAATGTTGGTTTTCCCGGTTGGGTTTCCAGGGTAAAATATTTGTGCATTGTGTGTTTTCTTTGTCATTTATTTCTATCTTAAATATGTATTCCTCTCTTCTGTTAGGTTTAGCGTGGAAGTATATTTTCCTAACATGTGGTATCATAGATTGGTTTAACAACCTTGGATCTGAGATAAACCCTAGCTATAGTAAGAGTCATAAGTCAGATATCTTTAAAATTGTGCTTAAAGAATGGCAAGTAGCTTGAGAATAGTGATCAAAATATTCAATGGCCAGAATTTTGAGCTTTGGAAGCTTAAAATTGAAGGTCTCCTTGTAGATCGATAATAATGGGAAATAGTTTTTCCAGGTACCATTTCGACATATATGTCAAGGGAAGAAGGGAAGAAACTTGAGAGAAGGGCAAGGAGTACGATTCTACTATGTATTTCATATTTGATGCTACTGAATGTCTCAGGTGAATACTTGACCAAGAAACTGTGGGACAAGTTGTGAAGCTTGTATCAATCAAAATCCCTAGTAAATAAGTTGATCCTTAGAAATAAATTGTACCTTAGAAATAAATTGTGTCTTCTGAGAATAAGTGAGGGAAGTTCAGTATAAGCATTTAAATACGTTTAATACCATAATAATTTAATTGTCTTCTGTGGATATTAAAATCATTGAGGAGGAGAAATGTATTATCCTATTATGTTATTTTCCAGACTCCTGGGATAGCTTAGTCATGGCTATAAGGAGTAATTCAACCACATTAGTGTTATAAGACATGGTTGCATCTATACTGTCAGAAGAAATGAGAAGGAAGAACATGGAAGGATCGACCAAATATGATTTAGTGGTGAGAGGTCGATCAGTTGAAAAAGATAAAGGAAAATTATCTGGTAGAAATTCTAAGTCAAAGGGTAGATATAAATCCCTTGTTCATTCGATGAAAAGATGTTGGAAATGCCATAACGTTGGGAATTATAAAAGGGACTGCAAGTCGAAGACAATGGAAGTCAGTACAAGATTCGATGAGAAGCAGTTGACTGAGAGAAAGACTACTTTAGACAAAGGAGGCGATGTGTATTTGACCTCGACCAATACACATTTGGATCAAGATGTTTGTTTTATCGACTCGAGAACATCTTATCATATGACACCACATAGAGAATGGTTTTGAGAATATGAACAATATGAAGGAGGAGATGTGCTCTTGGGGGATGACTCGACAACCAAAATTGTCGGACAAGGAATAATTTGACTGATACTGTAGGATGGGAGGAGTAGAAATATTCCAGGTGTGCTACATATTTCAAGTTTGGAAATAAACTTGACATCTATCCGTAAGATGAGTGATGCAGGAGTGAACACTCTATTTCAGAAGGATATGTTCAAAATGGTCAGAGGTGTCATGGTATCAATGAAAGGAATTAGGATTGGAACCCTATACAAGTTATTGGGGAAGTCGACTCGACTTCGAATCAACTCAATTCAACTCAAGCAAAGTTAATTCAAAATGACATGACAATTCTTCGTCAAGTCAACCCGACCATGTTATGGCATGAGAGGATGGGACACATTGGATAAAAAATGACTTCGAGTTATGTGAAACAAAGGTATGGTCGAAGATTTTCCTTAATGTAATTTATAAGTCGATTTTTGTGAACATTATATATGTGGAAAACAAAGTTCGGTGAGGTTTCCATCTAAAACGACAAGGGAAAAAGGGATTCTAGAATTGGTTCATGGCGATGTGTTTGGCCCTGTTTCAGTGCCTTCACTTGGTGGATCCCTGCATTATGTCTCCTTCGTAGATGGTTTTCTATGAGGACAGATATATTTCATGAGGAAGAAATCATAGGTTTTTTATAAATTCAAAGAGTTTAAGTCTCTTGTGGAAAACCAAACAGAGAACAGGATCAAGGTGTTAAGAATTGACAATGGTGGTGAATTATGTGGAAAGGATTTTGAGAAATTCTGCAAGAAGTGTGGCATAGCACACCAAAATACCACACCATATACCCCACAGTAAAATGGAGTTGTTGAAAGGATGAACAAAACATTGATGGACAAGGAAAGGATCATGCTCAGTGGTGTTGGGCTCGCAAAAGAATTCTAGGCATAGGTAGTCAACACTACAAAATATCTGGTGAATATGTCTACTTCATCGGCTCTAGTCGACTTGAATCCACATGAGTTATGGTCTGGTAAGAATCCTTCGATTTCACATCTCAAAGTATTTGGTTGTGATGCATGTGTGCATGTTTCCAAGGAAAAGAGGAGCAAGCTAGACAAGAATGCAGTCAAGTGTATTTTCATTGGATACAAAGAAGGAATGAAAGGATATAATCTCTGGGATCTTGCATCAAGGAAAATAATGTACAATCGAGATGTCGTCTTCAGAGAATTTGGAAGGAAACCCAAGTCTGAATCGGTTCAAACAAAGAATAATCCAGAGAAGGTGAGGTTTGAACTAGGGAATGAAGAAGAAAATGATTTAGATGAGTCGACTAAATCAGATGAAGAGGTGGAACAACCAACCCTTGTCATAAGAAGGTCTAAACGAGTAAGAAAACTAATCGAAAGGTATAGTCCACCTGAATTTTGTTCCACATTTGTGTTAACTTCCATTGACGAAGAGCCCAAGTCAGTTAGGGAGGCATTCGACTCGAAAGAGGGTAGACTTTGGAAGGAAGCCATGGTTGAAGAGATGGAATTCTTGCATAAGAATGAGACGTGTGATTTAGTCAAGTTACCTAGTGGAATAAATCCCATTGGTAGCAAGTGGGTATTCAAGAAGAATATGAACACAATAGGTCAAGTCGACAAATTCAAAGCTCGACTGGTAGTGAAGGGATATTCCCAAGTCGAAGGAGTCGACTTCGGTGACATTTTTTCCCCTGTTGCAAAATTAACTTCCATTAGAGTATTAATGTATCTATTTGCAACATTTGATCTAGAAATAGAATAGATGGATGTGATGAAAACGTTCCTACATGGGGACCTGGAAGAAGAAATCTGCATGAAACAAGATGAAGGATTTATAGTAAAGGGAAAGAAATATTTGGTGTGCAGATTTAAAAGATCCCTTTATGGTATAAAGAAATCACCAAGGATGTGGTATCAAAAGTTTGACACATACATCCTTAGTTTAGGATTTGTGAGAAGAAAATCTAATCACTGCATATATTCCAAGGAAGAAGGGGGGTGTTTCATATGTGTAGCATTGTATTTCAATGACATGTTGTTGATCAGAAACAACATGGATGCAATAAAGGAGGTGAAGAAGCAACTATCCTCCAAGTTCGACATGAAGGATATCGTTGCAGCAAAATTCATGTTGGGGGTGGAGATTGATCGAACAACTAGAAAGCTATGGTTGAATGAGAAGAAGTATAATGAAATTATTTTGAAATGTTTCAACATGCACGATTGCAAACCTATAAAGGTGCACGTTCCTTTGGGAGCAAGGCTAGTTGTTGAACAGTGTCCAAAGACACATGAAGAAATAGAGGATATGGAACATATCTCATATGCAAGTGTTTTTGGTAGTCTAATGTATGCGATAGTTTGCACTCGACCGAACATTTCCCATGCAGTGGGAGTGTTGAGCACATGTCGACACCTAGAAAGGAGTACTAGAAAATTATCAAGAGAGTATTCAGGTATTTCTGTGGCACAAAATACTATGCTATATGCTACCAAGGGAAGCTTGGAAATGATAGTGAAGTAGATTTACATGGATTTGTTGACGTTGATTGGGTTGGATATATGGATCGACGAAATTCAACTAGTCGATATGTGTTTAATATGTTCAGTGGATCAATCAACTAGATGATAAAGTGACAAGTGATCATAGTCTTGTCAACAATAGAAATTGAATACATGGCATCCATTCATGGAAGCAAAGAAGTAGTATGGCTGCAATGACTGTGTTCAGGGATTGGATTTGAGCAAAGAGCTATGAAGATAAGTTGTGACAGTCAAAGAGAAATATTTTTGGCAAAGAACGCAACTTGTCATTCCAAGACTAAGCATATTGATAGTATATTGATGTACAATATCATTTTGTAAGAGACATGATGGAAAGCAATAAGGTGTTGCTGGAGAAAGTAGACACATTGGAAAACACAATATACTCTTTGACCAAGTCTGTGAGTGTTGTGAAGTTCTCTTGGTGTAGAGAGGCAATGAGTGGGTCTATGAAAAAAAGTTTAGGAAACTCTCGTTTTAGCAAAGAAGACAACAAGTGGGAGAATGTTGGGTTGTTATATTCTTTGTAGTGAAATTCAAGTCAAGGTGGATCGACTGGTAGTGAAATTCGAAGGTCGAGGTGGATCAACCAGGAAAGTTGAAGTCGAAGTAATCGATAGCAAGTCGAAGAGGTCAACCGACAAGAGGTCGACATGAAATCGTCCAGGAACCAACTGAAGACCAAATCAAGGTTGACTGGTATTCAACTGGTAATCCGATTGGTATTTGACTATAACAAAATCTTGAGATTCGTGATATTTGTATCCAATGATTTGTGTGGATCTATAACCATTTTTTGGCACCTTTCTTTAGGGTTTTTCCTATTATAAAGCCTATAAATAAGATGTCTTGTAATCATATTATGTTGGTAAATATTGAATGTCCCTGCTAATGTAAATCAATAGGTTGTTGGTCATGTAGATGTAAGTTGAATTGGCTACAGGGTTGTTCTTGTGTAAATCTAGAAGGTATGATGTCGATTGTGTCTTAGGTGTAGACCAAGGTTAGGCATGTAACCTTTTATTCTGAATGAATAACACAACAAGAGAGAAAGATTCTCAAGGAATGTTGGTTTACCTGTTTGGGTTTCCAGGGTAAAATATTTGTATACTGTGTGTTTGCTTTGTCATTTATTTCTAACTTAAATATGTATTCATCTCTTATGTTAGGTTTAGTGTGGAAGTATATTTTCCTAACAATTTATATCACAAGAGAAGGGGTTATCGAAGAGTGTGCTAAATAAGTCATGGAAGACTAGAAAAAAAATTAGTTGAACCATACAAATTGAGGCCATTAGTAAGAGGCTCCAACTCAATCGTTTGACAAGGATTTGCAAGGGCATGTGACTAGGCTATGCCTTAAAATACTCTTCATTGGACTCTTGAAGCAAAATGAGCATTTCAAAAGTTGAAAGATACTCTTTTCTATGCACCAATGCTTACTCTTTTGGACTTGCAACAGAATTTTAAGATTGAGACAAATGCCTCCCAATATGTTATATGCAATAGTCATAATCAATGGGGACATCAAGTAACATACCATTCAAAAGCCTTGTCCTAAGCCATGCTCAACTAAAACAATTACAATGAAGAGTTTTATGTGTTCGTCTAAGAACTTAACCAATGGTAAAACTATATCCATAGTAAGGAAACCATGTTACAAATTGATTATCAACCCCTTTAGCCTTGAATTTCCAGTCTTAAACCTAGGAGAAAATACATTAAAATGGTCTTCCTTCATTCAGTGTTTTCCTTTGGACATGAAATATAATAAGGGTAGCTCAAATAAAGTGGTTGATATCCTAAACAGACACCCTAAAAATTCTCTTTCTATCTTAGATCTTAAATCCTATGAAGAATGAAAATCCTAATATTCCATTGATCATTACTTTAGTCTAATCATGAAGTCCATAAAACAACTCATTGTGCTCAATAAAATTAACCCCATTCCTCAACTACAAATTTTAAGGTGGTTTTCTTTAGAAGCTCAATTGTGTATTCACGTTACATTTGTATCTTTCACTCTTGTTATAAAGGATGCCCATTTTTCATCCTATGAAGGAAATTTTGGTGTGCAAATTTTTTTTTTTGCTCTTGTAGAGGTACTCCTTTTGGCCTTCTTGTGGAAGAAATTGGAAGATTAGATTGGAAGATGTTCAAATTGCAATGAAAGTAAACCAACCAACAATAATATTGGATTATACCAACCTCTATCAATGACCCCTAGGGATTATGATTCCATATTTATGGATTTCGTTAGTGGTCTGCCCATCATTCAACAAAATCATGATTACATTTTTGTGGTAGTATGTATATTTTCTAACATGGTAGTTTTTGTTAGCTTTTGGGGTTACTCCAAAAGTGTTTTCACCTCACTAAGAGATCGTTATGTCTCGTGTCCCCTTGGAAATGCTTCATGGATGTATGGATGCATCGTTTGGGTGGATGTTTGACCTCAATTAGAGTATTAGCATAGTGCCATTACTTTGGAGGTTGTTTCCTTGATCAACATGTTGAATAACCCATTGGGTGCACACAATGGAGGAGCTAGTTGCTCGATCAAGGGAGGTTCATACTTAGGAGGAGAAATGTTAGGCACTTAGAGGATATCACCTGGCCCTTGGAGCTTGGGACCATGTGATATATGCCTTGGATGTTGGACACTTGACTTGAGGATTTTTGGGTTGAGAAGCATACTTCAAGGAGGTTTTGGATGGACTCAAACTCATATGTTTAGGAGGAGAATTGGATCTTTGTGACCACATTGGCATGCATGAAAGTAGCATTGGGAACATGAGAGGAAATGTGGCACACAATTAGAGGAGGAGTTCCTTGCATGAGGAAGTTGGATAGTGGACCACCATGGAAGAGGGAGTGTTGGATTAACAACTTGTTGGAGACTGAACCATCTTGGCGGAGGGGCATTGAGCCCAAGGAAAATCATGTTTGGAGGCCATCTCTCTTTTGCGGTTGGATAAACCTTAGTTTGACTCATGTACATCTGTGTATTATAGATCATTCCATGTGGGGTTGTTTTGTTGGTTACTTTTATGGATTTATGTTCTTATTTTATGTTAATCTCCTTCATATATTATACATATAAGGGTGGAGAGATCTCTTATGTTCATTATCATCATTCTAATCCATTTGTGTATTTGTCTTAGAGACATTAGGGTTCATGAGAAAACCATAGGAGAGAGATATCTTGTAGGGAGTAAGATGCTACAATTCATGAGTAAACCTTAGATTAAACAAGGAGATAGAAGATGCCTTAGATGTTCATGGAGATTGGTCTTATGTGATGCTATATTTTTCTTTTGTGATGTTAGGGCTTATTCTATGCATGTAATCCCTAGATTAGAACATGAAATTGGATATTTTTATGATTATCATGGTTCTTACCATAGCTCTAGGGTTTCTACCCTAGCAGAAGACATGGAGAGAGGAGCCAATGCCTTGTATGATTTTGGAACCTTATTCTTATGGGATGTAAGGCTAGGGAAATATCATGGAGATATAGTCTCAATGAATCTTGAGATTGGTGTGATTCTTTGCTTGGAAGACAACTCGATGATTATATCCTTGATATTCCATGAAGGTCTTGGTGGTTATGTTGATACAAGAGTTGAAGACCTAGGGTTTGAGGACTCAAACCTTAGGATATTCATGTAGATTTGGAGTCTAGTAATAGAGTCATGTTTCCATGTACTTATGAAATGAAAAATGGCTGGTACTTTCAAACCCTAAAGAATAAAATAGTGATAGTGTGGATATTTTGTGTGATACTAGCTTGGTGAAGCCAAGGAGGACTTGTTGATGTTGATACTAGCTTTGTATGGATCTTTGGTGGTGGTCGGGTTTGCATGGTTTTCCCTAGAGATTGTACCATCATTGTGATAAAGTTTCGGTATGTATGTACTTCATTTCTAATATATATAGATGTGTGTGTGTGTGTGTGTCGTTTCCATCTGCCTTAAATTGTTAATTGTATATTTGATTTTTTGTTTGCATTGCCTTTTTTATTAGGTAATTTATAGCACTTGTTGGACATGTTGAGTTGACATAACATGCAGTTGAAATCATTAACATATTTGACATATAACTTGAAGATAAAAGAGTATATTTTCTATTGTAAAATCTAACAAAGAGATTTTTAGATATGGTATATGTTTGGAAAAGTGTGCCCTAAGGGTTTTAAATTGTTGGCATTTGTTTGGTATATTTTCTCTTACAATGCTTGGAATGTTGGGTTGAAGTGAAGTGAAATATTGTCCATTGTTTGCTGCTATAAATTAGTATTTCAAATGAACCCCGAGGTTGAAATTTCACAAGGATTAGACCTAGGAAACCTATGGTAATAAATGTGATTCATATTTGCATTATTTTCTCTAGAATTGAATTTTTTTAAATTTGTATACCTCACGATAGAACTATTGATGCTATTAAAGCTATATAACTTTTCTTCTACCATTTTTTGGAGCCATTTTGGATTACCATTTACTATCATTTCTTATTTCAACCCTAGGTTTCTTACTAACTTTAAAAATCCCTATGTAAGCTTTTAGACTATCAACTTCAGTTATTTACTTCATTTCATCCACAAACTAATGCTCAAATTGAGGTAGTGAACATAGCCTCGATTCATTCTCTTTGCATATACCAACAACATAACAAAAAATGAGATCGATACTTGCATATTTTACATCATAGATACCACAAAGTCACTTGTGTCTCTATACTACTATCTCCTTTTTAGGTCTATTATGGCTTTCAGATTCTTTCTCCTTATGAGATTTTAGTTGCTCTCGTACTTCCATCCACATTCCACCAACAAAAAGAACAATCCAAAGCTTGTTCTTTTGTGCAAAACCTCTCCATTATTCATGACAAGGTTTGTGACATCCTTTAGTAGAGACAAATCAAGTATAAGGCACTTTGTGATCAACATTGAGTTGATCCACCTTTTAAGGTCAGTGATAAAATTTAGCCGCATTTGAATAAGAAACACTTCAAAAAGAAATATCACATGATTAATCCCATTTGGTATGGTCCTTACACCATCATACAACAAATGGATCCTAATGCCTCAAGTTGGACCTCCCACCTCAACTTGGCATCCATGATGTAATTAATGCTAGCTAATTGAATTTATATGAGCCACCCCACTTGGAGGAATTTGTTCCAGAGACACATCTAGAGAAAATGATTAAATATTTTCTACTTGTCCTTCTTGAATAAATTCTTCCTAATGTCACACCATACCTATTAGGCATCGTCAAATCACCACTTATTTAGTGGGTCATAAAGGTACTTTTCCTACTCCAATTAAGTGGTTGTCCAAGTAAGCATTTGAGAAACACTTTCCCCATGTTTAATAGAAATTAAGAACGGTTTCATTTTAACATGGATGAATTAATGAGATTTAATATATGAATTACATTTGCACTATTATACTTTGTACTTTAGCTTCCTTTGTATTCTATCTTTATCCCTTTTGGGTGTAGCATAAATCAATGATTCACCCACATTGTTGTATTTTTACTTTGTATTGTATCCTTATCTTTTTTGGGCAACTTAGTCTAATTCAATCACTCACCTATTTTATTATATTTTATTGAACACAATCAACTTTGATCACTATCCTCACAACTTTTTACTCTACAAATGAGTGTACAATATGTGTATAGTTTTGACAATTTCCTCTCATACTTGCTCTCTTATACTTGTTCTCTTGTGCTTTTTTAGATATGTGTATCTTCTTGCATTGTTGGTACCATTATCATATCACATACTTCATAATAACCAAAAATGTACTACACAAAATATTAATTTATACACACATCTCCCATACCAAAAGCATATCATCTAAAGATTCCATCTCTAGAAGTATTTCATGGATGAAATGCTCAATAATCACAAGCAAACTGTGTGGTATTAATATTTCCACAAGGTGGGTTGTCACATTATACTATAATATCAGTGTCAATATCATGTTGGCATTTGAATATCCACCACTACACTACACATATGGTTTACTTCCACAAGCCTCTCTGGCAACAAAGGTCAAACAAAAGCATGATTACCACCTTTCAGAACAATATGAGAAAGGTTTCATTTGAGAAAGGCTTAGCACATACAAAGGATCACAAAAAAATAAAACAATTCCATTACAATGGTTGTACATATGTACATGCATAATTCATGAGAATTCTGATATAGTTTTCAATTGCACATCAATTACACTTGTGCAATGAACAATATGAATAACAATAGCAATGATACCAAATTAGACAACTATACAATTATATGAATTTGTCCCAATTATGAATAAAACTATATGAAAACCAACAAGCATGTAATACAAACATTCCACATTCCCAAAAGTTTTATTCTCACTTGAATTGCCACCTAAACCAATGAATATATCATAAAATGAGACAATCGAGTAGCTCCATAATAAACCCTGAAAAGGTTTACAAATATAAGATAATAGAACACAAATTAAAACAACCAAAACAAATAACACATTGACACTAATGACTATATGATTACAATAAAGGAAGCCAATGGTACCACCAAGTTGTAAAAATGACCAATATATAACATCAACATTCTTCTTTCATAGTACAAAAACAAGACATTATATAAATAAGATATCGACTTGACATAAAAATTACAAGAACATATTAGGTGTCTAATTTTAATACCCCTAAATTGGATGCACTAGTCTACGTAGACAAGTTTACTAGCTATGGCATCCATGAATGTGGTGAAGCATCCCCTTGGTGTTCCCGCAAGGTTTTTCTTGGAATTTTTTTAAAAGAATACTAGACAACATAGACAATATCAACAAGAAAACAAAAACTAAGCATTTTCAAAGCATAAGTATTTCCCACACAACCATAAATGAACATAAATATAGAATATAAAACAACAATAATCTAACACCAAACACCCATATCAACCACCCCTCAACCAAAAGAATACTAACTTGGAAACAAGTGTGTGCAAGACCATGCTATGAGTGTTCACAACCATAGAAAATAAAAAATTGCAACTACATGCTACAAACCCAACCCATGTATGCCTTTAAATAATCACCTCCCACCTCCCATAATAAATACCTAAGGAATAAATACCCTAAATAAGAAATAGTTTAGACTACATCCAATTATTTCCCCCAAAGATAAAACACATTCAAAGGGATAATCACCAAGATGGAAGATACACATATGTTGAATCCAATCTTGATATAAACCCAACAAAATACACACATATAAAGACAACAATTTTCATAAGTTGTGGTCTCTTCATAGTAAAAAAAAAATTCTAAGGATTTAAACAACATAAGATTTAGAACATGAAACCATAAAAAAGACTCTAAATAAGCTATGCTATCCTTGAAAAAAAAGGAGGACAATATTACAATTAAATAACATCATTTTTTAACAAACCAAAAATACATGAGTGAACATTTAAGGCCAAAGAGAAGTGGCAAAGGACATAAAAAAAAAAAGGTTGATCAAGTCAAATCAACCCCACAATCAACAACATTACATGCCCCAAAGGGGTTACCAATGTGTACATATTGTCCCACGCCATTCCTTGAACATGCATCATCGAATCAATAATCTGAAATAATTAATTAATCAAACACAAAAGTGCATGGTGTTATCGTAATTGATTGTCAAGACAATATGAATAGATAATCAAGAGAAGCAACATTTACATTAGTCCAGGTTATGCTAGCTCCCACCAAGAAAAACAAGGAGGAGAATAAATATTAGTAAAACAAGATAGTAAAATACATCTAAAATTGAACGTGTGTGATTATTATTGATTTAAAGAAACATTGTGTTCATTTGATGCCTTTATATGCTACTCAAGCAAACCTCTTGGTCACTTCATGATCCAAAAATCCTCTAATGTACAATCAATTCTTAATTACACATAAACATCCGACCAAATTCGGTAAATGAAGATCACTTGACTATTTGCAAAAACACATGTGAATATTCTTATTTGTCCATAAACTTCAATAATATTGATGAATAACTTGAAGAATAATGAGATAATACAACAAAAATTAAAAGAACTCAAAATATATATATTGATGATATACTTTACTTCATCTTCAAGTTCCCTTTAAATCATTGAAACTGCTCTTCATCATCTCAAATGTCAAATTACATTACAACATGGACTTAAAAAGCCAATTTTGAAGACATTTCGAAAATTCATTGCTCAAATGCAAAAAATAGAGTGTACCATCGAATTCCTTGCGAAAGTCTGAGAAGAATGAGTATAAATTCGGCCAAATTCTGAACAGGGGCCAAAAAAGCCCTTTTTACACATACAACAAGACTATATGTCTCGTACATGACAAAATAAGATAATACTTTTACAAATGACCTATGATAAAAAAACAAAAAAAAAGACTTCATATTCATAATCCTTGTGGAAAAACGAATCCAACGAATATAAATGTGCCTAGGTGTGGACAATATACCATATGACATGCTTTTCCATGCAACACATAAACTTAGCGTGCAAAACAATGTAGTTTGTATTGTACCATACCTCAGGATCCATGCAGACTTTGGGATAAGTGCAACTTAGGACATGTGTACAAGTCTTGGGATCCATACCATTAAATAGGCTCGGTCCTAAAACCACCTATCCACAATTTATGCAACTTAATTCTAAAATTGGTCAGGATCCCATAACATCTAGATCGGTTGGCACAATGGTTATTTCATTGGCTAAATTGGTGGAGTTTGGGGATTCTATTCCCTGCGACCCTCTCCTTGTGGGCATTTTTGTTTGTTTGTTGGTTTAATATATGGTTACATATACTATATACAGTATATGGTTTTTTAAACCATATATATGTTGATATATTTGTTATACCAAAACTCTCGCGCAACATATTGTTAAGCCCCTTTGCAAGTAAGGTGTGGTTCATATGTTAATATATATAAAACATAGGCTAAGGGTCGAGGGCATAGGCCCTTGGCCCTTTAGCCACCCATTTCAACCTTAGCTTAAATTCAAGTAAAATGTTTTTCATATAGTGGTTAAGAACTATTGCATGGTGTGTTGGTTATGGGGACTATGTTAAGCCTTTGGGAGCTTATGGAGGTCGCGGATTCGATCCCTATAGAATCCATAACTTTTAATACATATTAAACAATATTGGCCAATGGGAGGTTGTCGCGTGGCAGCCTCTCATTAGCTTTTCAATGCCACATGTCAACATTTAATTGGACCACTTGTGCACCACTTGTCAACCTGTAATTTGTCCACCTGGAGGTATGATCTTCCCCGTCGGCTGCTAATAACATGTGTCACATGTCACCCTTGCAGTGGTGACACGTGTCACCTCTTTTGCCCATGTACTTTGACCTTTGACCTGGTTGACTGGAACTTTGACCGTTTATAACTTTTGCATACAAATCGTGTTTGACTTGTCATTTGTTTCGTTGGAAAGACGACGACGAGATCTACGCAATGATGTCATTTTCTCAATCATTTGAGACAACCAAATTTTGAGCTTTTCTAGACACCCTGGGACCTCTGTGAGTGTTTCGGATTCTCTTGGACCTCTATGAGTGTTCCTTAGATCCTCCTGGATCACTTCACCTGAGAATCCATAATAGCAAGGACAAATCCACATATTCCACAAGGGATAAATATTTATTATTCATTATTCATAATATATCATGAGTTACAATGGCATGCATATAAATACACGTAGAGAATGATAAGTCATGCCCTTTTAGAAAATGTGTGACTATCATTATTTACAATATAATAAAAATATAATAATGATTTATATGACTACTTACTACAAAATGATTTATACATTATTACACATGGGTAATATACTTTAGAGTCGATATGGTTTCATATGTGACAATGTTCCTTTATTTTGCACACCCATTGCATCTATCTTCTTTCCAGAGACAATGGCATCCTCTATCCTCTTTGTTTGGTATTTGATTACTTTAGGCTTGGAGATAATACCATTATATTTGACATGTACATTCTCCAATTGGAGTTCAACTTCTTCAAGCATCTTTTGGTGACATTCTTGAATCTTGTCTTCTTTGTCTTATTGAAGCTGCAAAGTGACCCCATATATCAATTTCTTACGTCCTTCCTTAATTCTGGATTGCATTTATGAGTTTACCTCATCGTTATTTAAGGATTATTCAACCCTCTTGCAAATTTCCTCCTCAAGTTTTTTTATAGTATTCTCTCTAATTTTTATGGTAATATCTTCATCCCTATTTTTTGATTTAGACTCTTGTAAATGTCTTATCCCCTTCTTAACATAATTAAGAAGTTCTCGAATATGCTTACATAACCTTTTTATTTCTTCATCTTTCTTTTTCAACTCTTCCCCCTACTCATAATTTTCCAACTTAAGTTCTTAACCTCCTTAATGAGTGAATCAATAAGAGATTACACCTTACAACATTTGTCACCCTTGTTCTTAAGATCTTCTTCTAATTTATCATAATCTTTCTATAACTTGCAAAGTTTTTCTTTAGATTCAATGAATTCATGTTCAATTGTATGCATCGCTTCCATTTTTAAGTCATTCCTCCCTTCTATAGAGGTCACTTTATCTTCAATTTCAACTCTTGGAAGCTCTTCCACTGATACAACTTCATTGATAACAACATTAGGTTTTTCTAAGTTAATTGCATCAATGTTATCACCCTTATCCATGTTTTGGGCTCTTTGTTGCGTTTTCCTCCCATTCTTCAACTTCTTCATTTATGTTAGTAGAGTTTTATTATGATTTCTCAAACGAGAAATTTCATCATCTTCGGATGACAATTTTTTATTTATATTTTTGATATCTCTTTTGTGAGTGCTTTTTATATTGTTGTTTTGTAGTTGCAACTCTTTTATATGTTGTTGAAATTTGTTAAATTTTGTATCTTGCTTCTCTTGAGATTCTTTGTCGCATTGAATTGTAGAGTTGTGTATATGGTTGATATCTTCTAATGAGGGAATTCCTATGCATGACTCCACTGTGAAATATTATAAGGTTATCTTCTTCTTCTTATAAGAGAATGTTAAAAACTTCATTTTGTTTAAGAATAAAGTCCCTAGTGTTTCCATCCAAGGTGAACCCATAATTATGTCACCGTCATTGCTCCACAAAGATCTAACAATGAATTGTGATACAAAAGTATAATATCCAATATTTAGTTGTAAATAGGTTATGTCATATTGTTTCTTGTCCCAAAAGTCTAGCTTTTCAATTATATTTGACTCGGTAATCACTAACTGGTTAGTGAAATCCGCACTAACATAATTATTATGTTCATCCAAGGAAATAGAAATAGTAATATTTTTCCCTGCAAATGTCCCTTTGATTCTAAGTAGAATCAGAACATAATTTTTTAAGGTTTTAGGAAATCTTCCATTTTACTGATTATTAGAATCCATTTTGTTTTTGTCAAAAATTCACAATATTTCACTTAATCTTAGACTCTTTATAACTTAGAGATTATTTTTATAATGCCATTTTTAATTGAACTTTGGAATATATCTTCGATAATAATATTTGACCTTCTTAAGAATATATCTTAATAATGTAAATACTTTCACCACTTATTTACTTTAACAAAAAAATCTCTTATGAACTTTAATATTTCACCTTTTGCCAATATTTTCACATTATTCACTTCTCTTTTACCATTCCACATTATTTGTGTTACCAATAACTTCACCTTATTCACGTAATAACTTTTCTTTTACTCCATGCAAAACTTCCTCCACTTAAAATATTCAATTTTTCTTTCTTCAGAATCCTAATATGTTGTATAACCTTCCTTTACAGTGTCAAATTATATGTATATATGATTGACTTGATAGTTCTTCATGTGTACATTAAAACACTTAGAAACCTCCCTTTTTAGTTTCTTTTTATTACCATGTACGTGACAATTAACTTTACTTTGCCAACTATGGAATCTATGTTTGGCTTGATACTTCTTTACATGCACTTTTAAAGCTACTTGGAAACTTTTCTTTTTAATTATGTTTTCTTACCATCCCCATGGAAATTAACTTTACTTATTGTCAACTATGGAGTCTTGTTTGACTTATACTTCTTCATGTGCACTTTAAAAATACTTGGATAACTTTTTTTTCTTCTCCTCTTCCTCCTCTTTTTTTTTGTTTATTATGAGAATAAAGAGTGGGCCACCAACTTGGAGATTATTTGTAGAAATCTCTCTCTCTCTCTCTCTCTCTCTCTCTCTCTCTCTGGCAAAATAAACTTGATCACAAATTAGTAGAAGGACTAAAATAAAAAAAACTTGACCACGGGCTAGCGGAAAGACCACTCTGATACCACTTGAAGAAAGCTCTTGGTCACTTCAACTAAGCATCCATAATGACAAAGATGAATCCATATATTCCACAAGGGATAAATATTTATTATTAATCATTCATAATATGTCATGAGTTACAATGACATGCATATAAATACACACAGGGAATGATAAGTCATGTCCTTTGGGAAAAGGTATGACTATCATTATTTACAATATCATAAATATATAATAATGATTTATTTTCCTTAGAAAAAAAGATTTATATCCCAAAAAGAGATTATACATGAGTACAATCCCAGGGACTCTTCAATACAAACTTTGTCAAAACAAGTGAATACAAACCAGGCATGTGCCAACACCTAACAAATATTTTCAAATGTTTATCCTACTTCAACCAAAAATTACTGCCCAGGAGTTGTTCGCTACATATACATTGCTTTACACATTATTGTGCATCAAAAAGAGTCTTCATAGCCAACAGTCCACACAAAGCACGCATCTAAGAGTCACGGTCATAATATCCACAAGTTTCGCTACAGATACAACATTTTGCACACTCACTGTGTCAAAAAGATCCTTAACAACCAGCACTCCATACACAACAATACACAAACAAGACCATTAAGTGGCTTTCATACGAAACAAAACCAAGATCAAAGGATAGAAGGAGTTATAAGTGAAATTCCATGCTCTCAAGCTCTTGATCGTTAATGAATTATTGCATAAAGAAAGAACCCTCACAAAATTCCATAGCTTCTTTGGATAGTTGGTCCGATTTTTTATTGAGCTCATGATAGATATGAGACTTCCAACCGAAATATTGAATAAGCATGTGAGTTTGAGATAGCAGATGTTATAAGCACATATTATCAACCTTTGATTTACCATTTCCCCAATTGATTACCACCTTGTAATCTCCAAACACCTGAAGGAATTTGATTCCACATGAATTAAGAAAGAACAAAAGAGATTATAGAGCCTAAAATTCCGCTTTCATATTGGAACCTGACCTAGGTGCATATTGAATATAGGAAAAATGATGAGAATTTTCATATAAAACCACACTAACTCCACATCATGGAGGATGTCTCGGACTGGCGCCATTGAAAAATCCCTAAGGAGTCTCGTGGTCCAGAGGTTGCATAACATGCACTTTAACTTTCTTCCACTTGGGTATGCATTTAAAATACTTAGTGTTTGTGTCAGTAAGGCCCACCACAACCTCTTATGGGATGTGTTTATCCTAATAAAATATTCAAATTTCGATCCCACCAAATGTAATATACAAAGAGACGGGGAAGGGAATCGTAACTAGCCACCACTGAATCCTTTAACTAGTCTAGCACATAGAGATCTTGACTATTCTGATTCCATAAAACTTGAGAATTGAAACTATTGGCCAGAATATTTCGTACTTGGATTGAAAAGGGGAATGAGATAAAAAGGTGAAACACCACTCAACATCCAATTTATAGAGAGCACACCTATTGGGTCCTGTCCAATCACATTTTAATAAATCATCCCACGATAGGATCTTGTTTTTTAGAGCAAGCCATAAAACAATTTTAGCCTTCAATGGTCCCTAGAGATTCTTGACTCAATCCCACCACCAAAGGGTAGGTTTAAATGCTAAAGAATCCATATGTGCTTCATAACCTAGTTTAGCAGTAAACTCCCCTAAAAGAGCATTCTTGGACCATGTGAGGGAGTCATGTTCCGCTTCATCTAGCTTAATGTGGTTAGAGAAAAGATTTCTTGCAAAACAACTCCATTCCTTGATATGCTCACGTGTTAATCCTGGATCACTTTCATATTTCCAACCGCTCGGCTAGACGGTCATAGTCTAGGCCTCTAGCATCCCATAGACAGTAAATATCTTGGTTAGAAAGGATCAATTGCATATCATTCAAGAGCCTGACACATTCATCCTCTCCAACCTAAGAACCCTCCCCTATTCATATTTTATTTCCATTGCCAATCCTCCACACAGTCCAATTTCCCACTATCGGGAAGGAATCCACTAAATCCCTCCATATAATGGATCATTTTGTGGTTTATTTTCTAGGAGTACAAAACCAATCCACAATTGAGAGGGAGCCTAAGTATTTAGACTTCATAACCCTTCCCCAAAGTGATGAATTATGGGTAAGCCTCCAAAGAATTTTTCCTTCCAAATATTGGCTGACGAGATTGGGATTTTTTATCCACCATACCCCCATTTTATTTGGCTTGGCTAGTGTAGACCATTTTACAAGTGGGATGTTGTCTTAAGCATTGTTTCCCAACCATAAGAATTGGAATCCTTTTCTGCTAATTTTTGTCAAAATTGCTTTGGGAAATTTAGTAATGGAGGTCCAATAAACATGGATGCTCTGTAAAACTAATTTGAGAAGAATCAATCTCCCCCTCTAGAAAGACACATGTTGACCCAAAACGAAATCTGAGCTTCAATATCCTTGTAGAGCCACAACTAATTTTCAAAACCATAGGCGTTTGGCTTTAAAATAAATCATGAGTATTTGAATCCTTCGTTCATATGTTTTCTAGGAAAAGGAAGTGCATTATCCAGAAGGGGAGTCAGATCCTCCTAAGGGAATGGATAATGAAAATAGGACGTTGTCCAATTGATTTCCATTCCAGTTGTCCGACGAAAGATGTCAAAAATGTGTCTGAGACCCTGAAATTCTAGCTTCAAACCTGCACCAAAAAGGAAGATGTCACCAACGAAGAGAATATGATAGAGTACTTTGATAGGAGAAACCTTGAGACCTTTTAGCTCTCCTTGGCTCCTTGCATGACACATTAATTTATTGAGAAGTTTCACAATCAAGAGAAAAATGAAAGGTAACACGAAGCATCCCTGCTTGATCCCCCTAGAGGCTCAAAGAACTTTGGAAGGGGAGCCATTGATCAAGATTGAAAAAGAAGTAGATTGGGCACATCTAAGGATTCAATTGAAAAAATCAATGTTGATACCCAATTGGACTAAAACCAACCTTAGAAAAGTCCATCTCACTTTATCGTATTTCTTGGACAAGTCCAGTTTGAGAAAAACTAAAGAGATCTTAGAAGTGTGCATATAGTACAAGGATTCTTGTGCAAGGGCTACCGCATCGTGAAATTGCCTCTTAAAAATGAACTTGAACTGCTCCTTGGAGATGATTTCACTAAGGATAAGTTTTAGCATATTCTCCAAGATTTTTGAAATCAATTTGTATACTACATTACAACATGAGATGGGACAAAATTCATTAAAGGATACTACATATTTTTTCTTGGGGATAAGTGCTAAGAAATTAGAGTTCAACACCCCAAAAACTTTTCCACTCTCCTTAGATTCATGTACCACCTTCAGGAGATCCTCTTTCACGAGATCAAAGAAACTGATATAAAATTCGATTGATAAACCATCCAAGCCGGGGATTTTACCATGTTTCATATAAAATAGGGTCGCTTAAAGCTTAGCTTCTAAGACCTCTACATCTAAGGAAGCATTCATATTCTCATTGGTAGCCTTTGGAAAAAGCCTGAGAACTTCAAGAATTTCCCGATTGGGAAAACCTGATAGCTCTTTGAATAAGGCATTAAAGTGGGTCCTATATGCCTCTTCCTTTTCTTCAAAGGACCTAGCTCAACCCCCATCTTGATTGGAGATCTCCCAATTCGATTTAAGTTTCTTACAAAAGTTGGAAAAATTGTGAAAGAATTTGGTATTGTTGTCCCCTTCCACAAGCCAGACAACACAACTTTTTAACCTCCAAGTTCCTTCTTTCTTAGCAAATAGATCATATATAAGGGATAGAAAACCTTCATGGAAGAGGCTTCCTCATCGGAAAATATGTCGGAGCTGATAGAATTGAAAAGGAATCGAGTTTTGAATCCCCCTGCTTGAGCACTACTTGGGAGCGCTTATTAAATTTCCACACCCACTCTTTCATCACATGTTTTACTTTCAGAATATTCTCATGGAATTGTTGCATGTATGATGCTTCGGCTTAATCATGGGGATGCATAAAAGTAGAAAGGACTAAATTTATGTAGTCATCCTCTTGTAACCAAACGTGGTTGAATTTAAGAGGTGTTGGTGGTTTATCTTCAATAGGTTCCAGCTTCAAGAGAATGGGGAGGTGATCGAAGCTTCCTCTAGTTCCAATCCAACATTTGACGCACCACACCCCATCCAACAGAGATTTTGAGATCAATAATTTGTCCAGCATTTTAGAGACTCCTACCTCCCCTTTCCTACCATTCCTCCACATCGACATTATCTTAGGTTGCTCGAGATTGATTAGATGATTAACTTCCAGGAGGTGTGAAAATAAACCTTCTAGGCGGTCCTTGTGATGATGCACTCCCCAAACTTCCTTGAGGGATAGGGTGAAATTGAGGGCACCCCCTAGGATGATGTTATCGCCAAAGAGGATTCCTAAGGAACATATTCCTTCTCATAAGGGCTTCTTATCAATGTATCGACTATAGAAATTGATAAACCGAAAAACAAGAGCCCAGGTCACGAACTTCCAATTCCACCAGAATTTTGGAATTCAGCATCGAGGAAGAGATTATTTTTAGTTTAGGACTTCATTTCATTGTTATCACGCAATTTTTACTTGCCCAAAAAACAAAGGCAAGTGAACAATAACTTGGCGTAAAATGAGGTTGTCCTATCACTGTCACCTAAACAAGACACCTCTTTCTCTTTAGGGGTAGTACCCTAGGGGATATGTCCCCAGTAACCTGGGGGTTTGAGAAGGCTAAGGTAAGAGTATCAAAAATTTCCTCCCCTCTCACAAGTCACTCTCATCAGAAAGTACCAAATGTTTTAATAAGATGAAGCAAATATTTGCTTAAGTGTACTTGCCCAGAACAAGACAACAAGAAAAACACTATTTGCAAGTACCAATTGATGTTAGCGCTTCATAAAACCATGGACTTTGAATAAAAGCATAAGCTGATATAAAATATGAAGAAACAAAAATATTTATAACAACAATGTATATATAGAAATAGCTTCACAATGTTTCCTTAATAAAGCTTCAATAATGACCAAAAATGATAACCTAAAATTGGCAATATGCTAGTATTTGTTAGAAGCAATGAAACCAATGTAAAGTCAACTCTAACACTTACTTTTAAGATGATTTTACTACTGTCATATATGGTTGTAGTTGTCTTTTGCAACAAAAACAAGATAGTTAGTAAGTTAGTATAATCTAAGGTTAGAAGTGGTTAGTAGAGATCTTGAAGTAGATGGTTTGAGAGTTGTTTTTATCAATCAATCAATTGTAAGGTATGAACTAGTGCCTTTAGGGTAAATGGAGTCACTTTTTCAGCGACAATATTGGGAGAAACAAATGATAATGAGTGAGATAAAGACAAGAGGGAGGATGGTTGAGGTGTTAGTAACCTAAGGCCTCAATCATCCAAAACCCTAGAAGGAAAAAGCTACTAGGAAGTAGGTAACCCTAGGCCCTAGCAATTTTCCTTCTTATTTAGGTCAAGATTGGAATAAAAATGAAAGCTTAATGAAGCAATAGTACTAGATTGCTACTAAGGTAGGGCTCTAGTATATCCTTCAAGGGAGGTGTCTTCTAGCAAAATCAAGTAGGTGGAGAGCTATTAAGGGAAGGACAATAACATGTTCTTTTCTCCTAGGGTTTCACACTAGAAATTTCATAATCTTATAAATGAACAAGTAAAAGATACCATAACCATTCAAAAGAAAGAAGGATTGCAGATTTCTACTTACATTCACCAAGAATAATCTAGTCACAAGTTCTAGTTGAAGACTTTCCACCATGAAAATGCAAAAATACACCAATAGAAGCTCCCTCCAAGAGTTCTGCACCACTTAATTCAGCCAATAAGACTTAAAAGAGGGGGAATTTTAGACCTCACACTTCTGTGAGTGAAATATTATGAAAAATATAAGAGATTTTTCCCTTATTTATACAATACAAGTGAACTTTAATTACATTTTAGGTCAAAAAAGGTCGACATGGCCAGTTTACATCAAAAATCCAGTTTTACATAAAAATGACAATTAAAACCCTAATTTTATCTTTTAGGGATGACGTCATTCCCCTCCTAGGGTGACGTTAGGCCCCTTCTTGGAAATCTAGGCCTCCAAAGTGAAATTTTAGGACTCAAATCCCTTCAGAAACTGCCACATGTTCCAACCAAGCCGTCCTCATGCCAAAACCCTAACCGGATGACGTCAAGGCTCAAAATGATGATGTCAGGGGCCTTCAAGGGCCAATTTCATGGTGGGATGGGAAGACCCCCTAGATCCAAGCCTGCCGAGTGCCTTTGGTGGAACGCCCTCCTTTTTCTTTGGTGCAAGCCTCTGGTTTCCCTCTGCCCCTAGCTGGGGTCACAACATCCATCTAGTGGGATTTTAGCCCCATGGAGGTCTGAACTAATCCTCTCCCCATATGTACTTTTATGTTGGGCATGGTTTTGTAGTAACAAGTACGCCCTCCATGGGATCATAAGTCACAGGGATCATAGAAATGTCAATCACATCTAATAATCAAGTTACCCAAACATGTGCATCAAACCGCCCTTTACCCAAACAAATTCTCTAAGACATTATTCTATTTAACAAGACAGGTTTGGAGAGGGTCTTATGATGTCCTATTGGGATAATCCTCCTTAGGTGTGGGGTGTTTCCCAAGTGAATACTAATCTAAGTCATGTAAATGTATGAGATGGTGCAGGGAATGTTTGGGCAAGGGGTGCAGTGATGACAGGGAAATGTAGGTCTTATATGTGGGTGCCTCTATAGAGGGTGAGTTGCACCTTATCATGGATGCAATTGTTTCCTATCCCATTCAATGCCTTTTTAATATTTATCTTATTTCTTTTTATTTCCATGAGAATAGTTGGAGGACACTGCCCTAGTGTGGTGACAAGTGGTGACATCGTTACCCACAAGAATTTCATGGAGATGAGAAGGTTGGCTTGTTATGAGACCCCCTTTCTCTTGGCTACACAACCAGGAGCCACTACTCTAGTTTTTTGACCAAATGGATGGTAGTGTCATACCGCTACATGCCCACGGACCGAATAGGCCGACTCATGATGAGACCTGCTATCCACCAACTAGGTCTTGAGTTTTATTTTTTTTATGGGTCCCCTTTTCTTGCTGAGAAGTCTTTTATTGATTTCTTGAGAATCCCTAGGCGAAGCATCTCAAGGTTTCATCTTGGATTTTAAATTTTTCCAGCCACTTTTACCCACTGGGCCTTTATCCCCTTCTTCCCACAAGTCAAGGTACAACCGTTACTAGCTTAGAAAACCCAATGCCCGAACCAATGTAGGGGAAATATGAAAGGGATAATGATGAAAAGTGGTAAGTATGGAAGGAATGGACGATGACCTTTCATAGACCCACCCAGTGGAAACTCATCCCTAAGGGAACCAACTTACTAGGGCATCCTGTCATCCCCCCCCAGGTATGGACAAGTTAAAGAGCATAATTTCCAAGCAAACGTCATGAAACAAAAGAGAATTCAATGCACATATTCAAATGTTTTGAGAATCACAGTGAGACATGTTGAAATAATGTAACTGTGAAGAGTATTCTTATTATTATTGTTATTTTATTCATAGGATTAATCCCCATTGAGGATTAATCATGTCGGTAATTGTATGAGGACCAAATCCCCTTTTGTGGATTGGTCAACAGACAATTATAATAGGCAGAATAAGAATTCGGCCCCAACAGTTATTATTGAGACCCAGAATTAAATTAAAGGTGGGTTTACCCACCCAGAGTGAGAGGTCGGCCCTGCCAGTGAAAACCCTTCACATGTGCCAGTCTTGTATATATAGAGAGGCTATCGCCTCACTTTATCACACAACTCACTTGCTCATTCTCTTATGAGGCAAGCTGCAATTACCAGTTGGAGAGAGGGAGAAGAGTGGCGCATCTTTTGGAGAGGACTATATGTATTTGTTTGAGTTATCTCTTGAACATTGTGTTGACAATTTATGATAAGGAAGTTTTTGTTGGGTTTTCTTCCCCTAGAGGGTTTCCCAGGATAAATGATGTGTCTCTTATGAATGTGTATTTCTCAGTAATCTTGTTCTTATGATGCTCTTATCTATTGAAATGAAAAGAACTATAATAATGGCATAAACATTAACATGGTTTTGGATCCAACCTGAAGGAAGCATATTTCTTAAGAGGAAAAACGTCACTGTTACCGTACCCAAAAATTAGGGTTTTGCAAAAGTGAATCTTTTCAGCTCCCTAACCACCTAGAAAGCTACACCCTCCCCAAGGATCATTTTGGCACATAGAGCGCACTTTTTCAGTGGCTGGATCTTCCGCAAAGTGAAACCCTAGCTTCACAAAAGTACCAGAAGTACCAGAAAACCAGTACCAGAAGTACTAGAAGTACCAGAGTACCAGAAGCACCAGTCCATAAATCCGCAAATCAGATTTGACGGGGTAAAAATTGGATTTTCTCAGATCCAAGTGTACCAAGCTACTCACCTCAGCCAAGCGCACCTCCTGGTAAGGTCAAAATTTGATTTTAAGCATGTTCAATTTTTGGTCATTTTCGTAGCCTCATGTACAAGATGTCTGCAAGCACAAATCTTGTTGAGAAACTAGAAGGCATAGACAACTTCTGTGCCTGGAAGTATAGGATCGGTCTGATCCTTGCAAAGAATGACCTAGTAAAATTTATCAAAGAAGAAGTGGAGGAACCTAAAGATGTCGTAGAGAAAGCGAAGCATCAGAAGGACTCAATCAGGGCTCAAAGAATCATTGCAGATTCAATCAAAGACCACCTGATCCCATATGTATCATCCAAGAAAACTATGAAGGATATGTTTGACTCTCTAAGAAAACTATATGAAGGAAATAACATCAATCGAAAGATGAATCTAAGATCTCAATTGAAGAATACCAAGATGCAGAAAGGAGAAATGATTCAAGAATATTTCTCCCGAATCTCAGAAATAAAACATCAGCTAAAAGCGATTGGAGACACCATCGATGAAGACGAATTTGTAATGACGGCCCTAAATGGTCTCACAAGACCTTGGGATGATTTCATCCAGACAATATGTGCCAAAAAGGAGAAACTACAGTTTGAGAGCCTATGGGAAGAATGCATCCAAGAAGAGACAAGGGTAGCTGATCGTGAAGCACTACTAGCAAGGGATGATGATCAATCCCTAGCTACTAATACAAAAGGAGGAAGGAAGAAACCCTACTTCAAAAGGGAATCTCATAGAGAACCTCAACCATCAAACAAATTCAACAACCAAGAATCTCATCCAAGAAATTTTCAGAAGAAAGGACAACATAAGGGACGAGATCTCTCATCTATACAATGTTATCATTGTGATAAGATGGGACACAAGGCAAATTCTTGTCCAGTCAGAAGAGAAGAATAAAAGAGGAAGCACAAAAGGCAACATGCCCACATAGCAGAAGATGAAGAACCACCTATGAAGATGATTAAGGACCATGTCTTGATCTCATCTCTCTCAGGATTTGTATCACCTAGAGAGGACACATGGCTCATTGATAGCGATGCATCAAAACATATGACGGGTAAGAAAAATACTCTCTCTTGTATTTTAGAAAGTAATTTTTCTCATAAAGTAACTCTTGGAGATGATTATTAATATCCCATCAAGGGAGTAGGAGAATCAAACTACAAGCTAGATTCAGAAAACTCAATAACAATGAAGGACGTACTCTATGTACCGAGCTTAAAGAAGAACTTTCTCTCCATATCAGCTTTAGACAAGAAAGGCTATAGAGTTTCCTTCATAGATGGAGAATTTCTTATGTGGGCTAAAGGAGAAACCTTAAATGAAGCAATCGTCATCGGAAGTGAAGAAAATGGCTTATATAAGCTGAAGGGTCACCCAGAAACTGCCATGACCCATACCATTGAAAACTCATGCGAACTTTGGCATAGAAGATTGGCCCACATCAACTACAAAGAACTACCATACATATGCAAAGTTGTCACGGTTTTACCAGAACTCAAGGTTGATTAAGAAGGCATATGCAATGGATGTGAGCAAGGGAAGAATATCAAGAACCCTTTTCCAAAGAGGGATAGCAAAGAAGAAGGAGTATTGGAACTCATTCATTCAGACGTGTGTGGCCCAATGCCATCATCCTCCATTGGAGGGTATGTATACTATGTATCATTTATTGATGACTATTCTCGTAAGACCTGGATATATGTCTTAAAATCTAAAGATGAAGTATTCGGTAAATTCAAGGAATTCAAAGCCTTGATAGAGAATCTTTCTGAAAGAAAGATTAAGATACTCAGGTCAGATAATGGAGGAGAATATACCTCAAAGGAGTTCGTAAAATTCTGCAAAGATTTTGGGATCAAGAGGGAAATCAATACTCCCTATAATCCCCAACAAAACAGTGTAGCTGAAAGGAAGAATAGAACAATTATGGAAGTTGTAAAGACCATGATTCACGATCAAGATCTTGCTATGTGCTTATGGGCAGAAGTAGCAATGGAAATTGTCTATGTGCAGAACCGATTATCCCATAGCGCACTTGGGTTCAATACCCCAGAAGAAATGTTCACCGGAAAGAAGCCAGAGGTAAGCCATCTCAAAATATTTGGCTGTCCAGTGTTTATTCATATACCGAAAGAGAAAAGAAACAAGATAGAACCCTCCGGAAAGAAGGGAATATTCGTGGGATACTGTGAGGTATCCAAGGCCTTTAGAATCTACATACCTGGTCACCGCCATATTGAGATCAGCAGGGACGTGACCTTTGATGAAGAAGAAGCACTTAAGAAATCAAGAAGATGGCAGCTTGAAGAAATATATGAAGAGGAACCTGTAAATCCCAGGATTGCAGAATCTGTGAGGGAAGTTCCCATAGTTGCAGAACCTGTAAGGGAAGTCGTAACTTCCCCTGATGAGGAGACTCCTGAAGATCATGATATAACAGAAGTTCAATAACCTCCTCAAATGACCTTCTCCCATAAAAGAAAGCCTGCTTGGGCAAGAGATCTTATTCAAGATGGAGAGAAGTATGGTGTTCCAGAAGGAACCACAAGATAAGTGAAAAGACCAAAGCCATTCTCGAGTTACATGGCTTTGGTGTGCAATCTACTTGATGAAGAACCTACATGCTTTGAAGAGGCCATTCAAAAGAAGGAATGGGTAGATGCCATGACAGAGGAATACAAATCCATAATAAAGAATGATGTATGGGAAATAGTTCCCAGACCAAAATGTAAGGATGTGGTATCATCAGAATGGCTCTTCAAAATAAAACATGATGTTGATGGAAGTATTGAGAAATATAAAGCAAGATTTGTCGCTTGTGGCTTTTCCCAGAAGGAAGGCATTGACTATGAAGAGACATTCGCTCCTGTGGCTAGATACACTTCGATCAGGACCATCATAGCTCTTGCAGCTAAGATGAAATGGAAGCTGCACCAAATGGATGTGAAGACAGCTTTCTTGAATGGTGTTATCGAAGAGGAAGTGTATATAGAGCAACCCCAAGGATTTGAGGTTGACGACGGGAAGTATCATGTATGTCGATTGAAGAAGGCCTTATATGGATTGAAGCAAGCTCCTAGAGCTTGGTATGGCTGTATAGATAGTTTCTTGACGAGCTTAGGCTTTACCAAGAGTAAAGCAGACTCAAATATCTACTTCAAAATTATGGATAATGACCCAGACATATTACTACTGTATGTGGATGACTTATTCTTAACTGGAGAAGAAAAGCTCGTCGCTAAATGTAAACAAAGACTTGCCGCATAATTTGAAATGAAATACCTTGGCCTAATGCATTACTTCTTAGGTCTTGAGGTATGGTAGAGTCCAGAAAGGATCTTCCTTAACCAAGGGAAGTACACAGTCGAAATCTTAAAGAGATTCGACATGCTAGAATGCAAGCCCATGAATACACCCATGGAAGCGAAGCTGAAGCTATTGGTCGATACTTTGTCAGACTTGATAGATGCCACACTATATACACAGATTATTGGATCGTTGATGTAACTGATGAACACCATACCAGACATCTGTCTTGTAGTGAACACCTTTAGTTCGTTTCTGGTAGAGCCCAGACCTGTTCACCTAGTGGATGCAAAACATGTGATGAGGTACCTTAAAGGTACAATGGATTATGGTCTCAGCTATGATGGAGATCATGACTTCACATTGAGTGGATATACTGATGTAGATTGGGCAGGAAGCATTGCAGACAGAAAAAACACTTCCAGATGTTGTTTCAGTTCTGGATCACCCATGATCTCGTGGCAGAGTAGGAAGCAATCCAGTATTGCTCTCAGCACAGCGCAAGCAAAGTACTTGTCGCATGTTCTGCTAGCTGCAAAGCTATATGGCTTCGAAAGTTGTTGACTGGCCTATTTGACTTGGAGATGAGAGCAACCGTGATTCTATGTGACAACCAGAGCTGCATAAAGATGACAAAGAATCATGTATTCCACGACAAGTCGAAGCACATAGAAATCCACTATCATTTCATCCGCGACATGGTACAGAGAGGAGCCTTGAAGCTCCAGTACATTAACACGGATGAACGGGATGCTAATGTGTTGACCAAACCTCTATCTCATGTAAAGTTTGAACACTTTCGAGATAAGCTTGGTATAGTCCGAAAGGACCCTCCCTAAAAGGGGGAGTATATATATTCATTCCTTTCTTATGACCTCGCTGTTAGACGTAAAGCAAGATGAGTCATTGCTTCTGACCTCGCTGTTAAACGTAAAGCATGACGTTGTGTGTTCCTTGCTTCTGACCTCATTGTTAGATGTAAAGCAAGATGAGTCATTGCTTATGATCTCGTTGTTAGACGTAAAGCATGACGTTGTGTGTTCCTTGCTTCTGACCTCGCTGTTAGACGTAAAGCAAGACGAGTCATTGCTTCTGACCTCGCTGTTAGACGTAAAGCAAGACGAGTCATTGCTTCTGACCTGTTAGATGTAAAGCATGATGTTGTGTGTTCCTTGCTTCTGACCTAGTTGTTAGATGTAAAGCAAGATGATTCCTTGATTCTAACCTCGTTGTTGGACGTAAAGCAAGATGATGATGATTCCTCGCTTCTGACCTCGTTGTTAGACGTAAAGCGGGATGATGTGTGATTCCTTGCTTCTGACCTAGTTGTTAGACGTAAAGCAAGATGATTCCTCGCTTCTGACCTCGTTGTTAGACGTAAAGCGAGATGTTGATGATTCCTTTCTTTTGACCTGGTTGTTAGACGTAAAGCAAGATGATTCCTTGCTTCTAACCTTTCTGTTAGACGTAAAGAAAGATGTGACTGACACTGAGCTACTAGATTATCAGTTGTGACATTGAGCCAATGTAGTACTGTGATGTGCCAACCTAGTGTTTTGATGAGGTATCATTTTTTTCTGATACATATTGATGCAGATGATGATGGCATTCTTTCGAGAATGATGATGTTGTTGATGAAGAAAACTTTCGATGACTCGTAAATGTGCTAGCCAATGTTTCAAGATGATATTGATGATACTGTCCTCCTGATGCCACTGATGATGCAGACCTCTCTCGCCTGATGTTGTTGAAGAAGACCCTTGTTGTTAAGGGGGAGTGTTGAAATAATGTAACTGCAAAGAGTATTCTTATTATTATTGTTATTTTATTCATAGGATTAATCCCCATTGAGGATTAATCATGTCGGTAATTGTATTAGGACCAAATCCCCTTTTGTGGATTGGTCAACAAACAATTATAATAGGCAGAATAAGAAGTCGGCCCCAACAATTATTATTGAGACCTAGAATTAAATTAAAGGTGGGTTTACCCACCCAGAGTGAGATGTCGGCCCTGCCAGTGAAAACTCTTCACACGTGACAGTCTTGTATATATAGAGAGGCTAGCACCTCACTTTATCACACAACTCACTTGCTCATTCTCTTATGAGGCAAGCTGCAATTACCAGTTGGAGAGAGGGAGAAGAGTGGTGCATCTTTTGGAGAGGACTATCTGTATTGGTTTGAGTTATCTCTTGAACATTGTATTGGCAATTTATGATAAGGAAGTTTTTGTTGGGTTTTCTTCCCCTAGAGGGTTTCCTAAGATAAATGTTGTGTCTCTTGTGAATGTGTATTTCTCAGTGATCTTGTTCTTATGATGCTCTTATCTATTGAAATGAAAAGAACTATAATAATGGCATAAACATTAACAAGACATACCATGATACCCGGACTCATCACCTCATGGAGAAAGACCCACTGCTTCGTCATAACCAGGCCGATGGGATGGATGTTGTTGATGTTGATAGATAGGAGTTGTTGAAGAAAATATGGGCCCTCCAAGGCCAATCTCAAGTCATATGGCTCTCGGTACTCCATGTCTAGGACCTGTGGGACTCAAGACATAATATCCTTAGTTATCCCTAAGATAGGGGATAATAGTCATCACTATACCCCCAAAGTGGCCATCCAAGTCCAGAGAGTAGAAGGAACAATCCTTCATCCAAGGAGAAAGAGAATCCATGGTCTTGGAGCTTGTTGATGGGTCTTAAATCCCTTTAACTCAACAGCAGGAACCAAACCCGCCACCGAGGCCCAATCAGACTCTGTAGCGTTTAATGGTGGAATGGTTCTCCAGATCTTGTGATTCGGCCAATTAATCGATTGGCTTTACGTTTTCTTACGAAGGCTTTCTCCTTCGGTTTAGACGTTCTCTTTTTTTGTTTTCTCTTAGGTAGGACTGATATAAGATAAAGCTGGTATAAACCAACTAGGTGACAAAGTGGGAACAAACTAAACAGCTGGAGAAGAGGTTGAGCTTGGGATAACCCTTTACTCTAGCATGCAGGCAATGATCGTCTACCATAGGCTTGGTACTAATACATTAACTGTGTGAGTATTCCAATTACTGACTAAGATACAAACTATCAGAAGAAAACATGCATGCGATAAAGAATGGAAAGTAAAATAATTCACTTAAATCTAATCATCCATCACATAATAACACAACGATTCATTTTCATCATTAAATAAAGAACCGTAAAACATTGCATCAGATAACTTATCAATAGATTTAATATCTCTTACTCGTTTTCTGCATCCATTCATGAGACGAAATAGGAAATAATTATTCTCCACATCCAATCATACACGCATTTGATGAAAACATAAAATTGTCTCTGGTCCAAAAGGACTTCTCAATTAAAGGCAGCTCTGAAATAGTTCTTAACAAAACCAACAATGAGAGTTTCTTGCAACAACCATCGACCTTTAACTAATCGGTCGATGATCCTATTTATAACATAAAATTAACTAAAAACAACGGTTGAAGTGCAGATAAGTAAAACAAAATTCACCACGTGGCGTTCTCTCCTATCAGTTTGTCTAAGAGTCATCTCAAGATATCACTTAAGAGGGTGACTCTTCTCATACTCCGACCACTTGATTAACATCTCCTCACAGGTGGTAGCGTATGGGAATCTATGTTGTTCCATCGAGGCCGTGTAAATCTCTCTTATCTCTACCGCATGTGCTTGATACTTGACAAGACTGGCACTTAAGTGTTGCAACATATCCTGAGATTTGATCGGGTGTTCCATAAACTATCGCACATGAACTGGTGCCATGTGTGTCACCTTTGTTATTTCTTCGGCCCATGCTGAGTCTTGCTCGATGTGCAATTTGAATATGTCGCGCAAGTTGACAAAGTCATCGGGTGTGCCAAACTCGAGGAGTCTGATGTCTTTCATCACCCGATTGATCTTGATCCAGTTTTTCTCGCACCTGGCCCATTTCTCTTGGATGTATCGGTGAGGTTCCCGAGCCATTTTTTCCCAATACTCGGTCGATTTCCTTATGCAATCAAGACTGCTTTCTTTCAACACCCGAATGTCGTGTTCTTCTGTATCTCGGCCCTATTGGACTGCACCAATGTAGTCGACTCTCTCCACGGATTTTTGCGCTTTCTCATACCACTGCTCCATATTTTTGCACGTCGCAAGTGCCATGAGGGTGTCTTCCTGGAGCTCGACTATCCTTGTAGTGAATAGGTGTCTCTCATCTGTGAACTTGTTGTAGGCCTCCTGAAACTCGCTCCTTAGAAACATCGCGGCCTGTGTGGTGTCCTGATAGTATTTTTCAAAGTGGTGCAAATGTTCCAATACCTTCAGGGCAGTGGCTAGCTCCTCTTCATCTCCTTTAGCTCTGTCGAGGGTGGCATCTGTGATCGCCATCCCTGCACTGATGAGTTTGAAATTTTTAGCATGCTCTGTGTTGATTAGATGTTCCTCCGTAGTGATGAGGATGGAGCAATCTAAAGTGTTCCTCCTCTTCTTGGTGGTTCTTTGGATGATAGCCTTCCTTTTCCAATCATAAGCTATAGCATGTATGTCAGCTACTTTGTCCACAGGTTCGAGAATCTGTTGATCCCCCCATGTGAGTGTATTCCCTAAACTCCCGACGGTATATACTTGTTCAGGGATGGGTTCTTGAACTTCCTCCCTGTGTTCTAAAGGCCCAGCTTCTGTCTGTCACTCATCATGGGTTTGGGTATCAATCGAAACTGAGGCATCGGGGATATGATGGATACTTACTTGGTCATTGGTCGTTGAAACGTCGATTGTCTGTTGTGGAATTCATTCACTTTGTTCGCCCGACCCTGCCTCGTCCTTCGGGTTGTCCGCTTGAGTTTCTAGTGCATTGGGAAGCTGAGTGTCTAAGGCACTTTCGACTTCTTGTTCGCTCTGTGGAAGCCCCTAACTTTGAGAATCGGGAACCGAGGAGGATTTCTTCTCTGGCTCTTTTTCCTCTTCGATGTGTACCAGGGTTACAAGAGATACCTCTGGGCTCTCATCATCATCATATATCTTTATCATCTCGCTTAAGGGGTTTGACGGAATTGTCCTCCCTGATGTTCTGACTATCTCTGGTTGAGTCGAAACACCTATTGATGATCCCGTCAGTGGCGTTGTAAGCTCAGGGTTGTCTAACCCAGTAATTTCATCAAGATCTATAAATTCAAGGTCGTTTGGGCCCGCATGGCCTCTATCTGGATTGTCTTCAGGGAGCCTTTCCATGTTTAGGTTGTCCAGGTCATCTTGTAGCTAATCAATTATCCGATGCGCATGTTCTAACATGAGTAACCCCCTCTCCCACGTGTCTCGAGCCTCGGTGGAACTTTTATCTTGCACTGGGTTTACCCAGGGAATCTTTGTTGTTTCAGTCACTACCTGGGGGCTTCGATTACTTCGACCGCTATCATTTATTCTCTGACCCTGAGGGATCCTTGAGCCAATTGTTCTATGATTTTTTCCTATTCATCCAGGATCATGGCTCTAAACTTGGTAATTTTAGGTTCGATCATCCTTGCCACCACTTCATCCCAGTCTTGGGCATTTTCGGTGAAGACCTCATCTTTGAATTTGTCATGGGCGTATGGCCAGCAGGACAACACTTGCGATGCGTGCTTCAAGACTAGACCCCTTGGGTCATGTTTGCCGAAACGGTCGATCTATAATCGGAACTCAAATTAGCTCAGTCCTTCCTCCTTGGCTTGAGTGGTCTCTTTTACTACGTAGAAACCTCTATGGAATCCATAAGGTATAAATGTACGCTTCTTATCTTTCACTAGGGTAGCGTTGTAACCTTGCAAGATGGTCTAGTAGCATATTTCCCCCACAACAAGCCAGTCGGGGACATGTGCTAGTAGGAGATGAGGTTCTCCAGTGGCCCCAAATACCCTAATGTAGCTATCACGTTCATCCAGATACCAGTGGCCAACTTTTGCTATCACCTTTTTTGTCGCAGTCGATAGCCTCAAACACTCCTTCTTGAAAAGAATAAAATGAATGCGCGTGATGAATTCATCCCAGATGAGGGAGTAGGATTTTTTGTACTTGTTCTCCCATAAGACGCTGAAATATACATGGATCGGGAGTTCTGAGATGTGCCAGCTCAAGTTCATTTTGGCAAAGACATTTCAGATGCAGATGACGTCCAATAAATAAGAAGCCATGTAGAAGGATGGAGTCTCTCCTTCTTTCGGTGTCTGAGCCTGTTGTATGCAAATGCTCAGCTGCTTGGAAATTATGGCATCCATGCCTCTGAAAATCTAGAGCAGTCTTTCTCCCCACACAACCAGCAGATGAGGACCATTAGATAGATATACGGCTCCCTTAAGTTGGTCATTTTGTACCAATCGGAGGTTCGATTGGTGTATTTTTCGTCCTCTCTCCACCATGAAGCCATCACCCGGTCGGTGTCATGGTGCTCATAGAATTTTACGACGAAATCGATGTTCAGTTGCTCCTCCGGGTCACTAAGCTTGTAATAATTTTGCACCTACGTCGAAAGGAAAACCACGACACACTCATCATTGTCGTCGTTGATCAGGCACTTCTATGTCTCTATGTGGTCGATGAGCCACTTCAGGAGTTCTATGCAGGGAACACTGGAATTATGTTGACCACCATGTGCAGGTACGACCATCGGATGTTCGAAAAAACTTCGTTGTCGAGCTTCCTCATATCGGGGTCATTGTGAGGGATATATTCCAGAAATTCTTCCTGGCTGATCTTCTTGAAGATTTCTCCCCAGTGCGGGAGTATGGACTTGGTCCCTATGTTTTCCTCTATGTCTCCAAATGTCAAGGGTTGATTGAAAGGCTTATTTGTAGATGTCCTAATGATCGGTTCCGGCCTTGGAGCAAATTCTAATTGTTTTGCGGCCGTTGGGGAAGATCCTTCTCCTACCTCTTGTTCTTTTAGTTTTGACACCCTTAGCGACCGCCTGGTGGTTGGTTTTCTTGGAGGCATTGTTCCTACAATAAAAACAATGATTTAGGGCATGTGTATAGAGCGACATTGGATACAAATGTATATATGAAGTGAAAAAATAGAAAATTCAGACTGGTACATACCTATAACGCTTGCTAAACCTTGTTGTTTGATACTCACATAATCTCAGAATCTTTTGAATTGCTCGTCTCGCTCCTCTGGATGGTCTGAAACTCCTTTGCATGTAGAATGGTCTTGTTTAGAATGGCTCAAGAGAATTTAAACTGGGAAGAGCTTACTGTGTCACATCGAACGATTAATTCGGGTGATGAGTGAAATTCAAATAAATCTACCGCCGAATCTCTGCAATTTAATTCATCATGGGTTGACGACGGAGGCGCGGAGGGTGATGTCTTATATCGATAATTTAAAACGGACTTTTGATTCGCACACGAAGTAACAACTAATGCGATATTTGGAATCAATTAGTTCTTTAAATTCTCTGAATCTAAACGTATCTAGCGCTAAAACGTCCCATCGTGTCGCTTTCCTAGTGGGCAGATCGGGGATCGGCAATGTGTTATGGATGTTTCCGTTGATATCCTTACACCAAAAACCTCCGACGTCGATAAATTTCATCGTATGGTGTTGACGTGGAGAAACTGGCTTGGGACACATGGCAATGAAGACCGGTGACCTAACTCGCGAGTATTAGTCAGAATCGGGACTTTCTTCCAGTTGTGCATTCTTAAACTAAACTTGGGATTGTCGATGCCGAAAAGGTATCAGGGATCGGTGATCGAGGATAAACATATCGCGTATTTTTATTTGAGTTAGCGTCTTCAAAAAAATGTCGATGCCGAAACGTTTTGAGAATCGATGATCGAGGGACATTCCTTAGTGTGGTCACAATGTTCATCATGATTCGGTTTTCTCCGATTTCGACCAACGTGTCGGTGATATCATTTCCTTTCCTTTTAAACGTTACTCCCTTCACCTTTTACCGACGTCGAAGGGGATCGTCTATCAATGATTTTCATAGGTGATACTCGTTGTGAAACAAAAGATTTGTTTCATTAATGCCGGTGAAGATCAACACTCGGCGACTGAGGTTTTTCTGAGTGATTCTTTTACACATCTTAATTCCTTTCGATGTTGAATTTCGAAGCGCGTCGAGTGAAGTGCTTTGGCTATTTGATTCCCTATTTCTTCAATTCATGGGGTTTTCATAATTTAGACAAACTTAAAAAGCTAGCGAGAGTCAAGATATTAAGCAAAGACAAAACCTTTCTCAAAAGAAAATTGAATTCATACGGTGCAAAGATTAAGTGGTACCCAAAAAGTGAAAATTTTGACATAGGATTTTTAGGGTGTGTTGAGTACTCAAAAAATGGCAACTTACTAGGTGAAAGAAAAAAATTTATTCCTTCCTCGGGCTCGACAGATGAAAAATCTGATTAGGAACTTAACTGGCTTTCATCAAGGCTTCTTTTACCCTTGTATTTGGAATTTCCCCGGTTGGCGTGTCTGGGCCTGCCTATGGGGTTTTAGAAACCTTTATTCCACCTTCTTTTCCTGTAACCATGACTCACACATTATGTTAATAGGAGTCTAGTAAATCATTCACTGGCACTAGGCCTTTTAGTTACCTTCATTCATTTTCTACGGTGTTGCTTTGCTGCCAGCAAGCCTCCATAGCCCCAGTGGAGTCACTCTGACGTCACAGACCTTACTCTACTTCCAGCGAGTATTCATAGCCCTGGCGGAGATATCTACATACCCTCTCCTACTATGTTCTCATTTGATATAGTTGACTTTTATTTTGGCAGAATTCCCTCAGCGAGCGGGAGAGGAGGACGTCTGTTATTTGCAAAATTATGAGGTGGTTAAGGTGAAACTCACTAGCTCTGTCTCTAAGGTGCATGTAGTCCTTTCCATATTTCCTTCTTTCCCATAAGTTTTTACCAGACCACTAATCAGACACTTCCACATTTCTCCAAGGTTGTTCATCTGCGCAGGTTAGGTAGATAATCCCTTGAAACAACCGCAGGTTCCTCAGTGTTTCTTGTGTTTGTGTGTGAGCATTGATTTAGGAAGAGAGTTCGTTATGTCACATGATTTGAGGCCAATGATTTCCTTGCTTAACACAATACTTCAAAAGCTTAGAAGCATGATCACAAAAGACAAAACAAAGTATAAATGAAAAAATACAAATCGACGCATCAAAAATAAACACAAAATTAAATGTTGTTGTTGTTGTTGTTGTTTTTTAATGAAAATATTGTTTCAGGGCTTGATCGTTTATTGTGAGAGCGTCAGATTCTCCCCTCGGATTCTGTAGTCGATATGTGCCTAACCCAATCTTCTCAGCCACCTGGAAAGGTCCGAGCCATAGATTTTGAAACTTAGAATGTTTGCCTTTGGGCTCGTTTGCTCTATTCCATTTTAGGACTAAGTCTCCTACTTCGAAATTCTTCTCTTTAGCCTTATGCTTATCAAACCACATTTTAACTATCTGTTGGTGGGATATGAACTTTGATTTAGCTTTCTCCCTTTCTTCTTCTAACATGAGCAAGGTGTCAATTCTTTGTTGTAAGTTTGATGAGGGCTATCCTATGGAATTTTGAGCGAGTTGAAGGGATGGAAGATATAGCCCATTTGAGAGAATGGCTTCCTTCCCGATTACCAGAAAGTATGGGGAATTCCCTATATCTTCCTTGGGTATGACTCTATCATCCCATAAAGCGTTATAAAGTGAATTATGTCAATTCCTCTGGTTGTCTGCAACCATTTCCTTTAATATCCTCACTAAGTTCTTATTAGTTGAGTCTGCCCCTTTGTTTCCCTGTGGATAGTAATTTGTAGAGTACCTAATTATGATTCCTTTGTCTAGAGAAAACTCCGTTAATAGGGTGGAAGAAAATTAAGTTGCATTATCAAAAACTAAGATAGAAGGGACACCGAACATGGTGATTAGTTGTTGTTCTATGAATTGGATTACCACCTTCTCGTTTACATGAGTCAGAGGGATGGCCTTTGCCCATTTCGTGAAGTAATCGGTGGCAGTAAGTATGTACTTATGTTGTTTCGAAGAAATTGGTGTAATTTCTCCTATGACATCTAACCCCCATTGCTCGAAAAGCCTAGAAACGGTCTCCGGTTGGAGTGGGATTGTTGCTCTCTTCTCTCTCCCAGCGCTTATTTGACAAGTTTTACAGTTTCTAGCGTATGTGTGAGCGTCCTTGAACAAAGTGGGCCAATAATATTCATCCCTCAGTATCTTATGAGCGATGGTGTCTCCTGCAAAATGTCCACCGGTAGGGCCATCATGGAGCTCCTTCAGAACTTTGTCTTCATCTTCATGTTCGAGGCATCTCAAAAGTACCCCATCATAATTAACCCAGAAGAGTACCGAATTTATGAGGCGATATTGTGCAGATTTTAACCTGAGAGCTCTCCTTTCCCTAAGGTTGAGTTTTTTTGGACAAGTCCCATGGTGTAGGAGATAAGTCAATTTCTCATACCAAGACTCTTGTCCTGGGGAAATGTATGAAGCTTCACCACACCATAATGCCATTTCGTTCTCCCATCTGGGGTCTTCATCTACTTGATCTTGAGCTTCAATAGCCAGTTTCCATAACCCTTGTCCTTTAACTAGTTTAATAGGTTTTATATCTAGATCAAATTCTTGAACCATTGTCATCCAATTTCCTCTTCTTTCCCCCAACTCCTATTGAGTAAATAGGGATCAAACTGCAGGGTGAGGCACGATTAATTTGGTGTGGTTCTTAAGGATGTAAGATCTAAAATGTTTTACTACCTTATAAACTGCATAAGCTTGTTTATCTATAGCAGGATAATTAAGTTCAACACCTTGGAGGTTAGTGCTCATGAACGATACTGGGGATTCGTTTTTGTCATCATCCATCTGAGTTAATATTGCAGCTAACGATTGGTCAGAAGCGAAAGTATAGAGGAATAAATCTTTGTTGAAATCGAGACTTCGTAGCACTAGGGCTTGAGAGATTGTAGTTTTAATATTGTTGAAACCCTTCTTCCATTCATCATCCCACTTAAACTCAGCATCCTTACGAATCATTTTTTATAGGGGTTTGATAGTTTTCGTGAAATCGGGAGTGAACTTCCTCACAAAATTAATTTTCCCGAAGAATGACTGCATAGCCTTCTTATTGTGAGGCAATTGAAGCTGAGCTATAGCCTTAATTATTTCTGGGTCTATGTGAATGCCTAATTGAGATATGATGTGGCCTAACAACTTACCTTCCTCGACACCGAAAATAGTTTTCTTAGGGTTTAAGGATATTTTGTATTTGCTACACCTTTCGAAAATCTGGGTTAAGTGTTGGATGTGATCTTCTTTGTTCTTTGAATACACAGTCACATCGTCCAAGTATACTACTACACACTTGTTGATTAGTGCCCGAAATTCTACATTCATGGCCCTCTAGAAGGTCGCTCCTGCATTGATTAACCCAAAAGGCATGCGTTTGTAAGAGAAAGTTTCCCACTTGGTTCGGAAGGTAGTTTTCAAGCGGTCTTCTTTTGAAACTAGAACCTGGTTGTACCCTGAGAAACCATCTAGTAAGGAGAAAATTTCAAAGCCAGACACGGTCTACAGGATTTGCTCCATTGGTGGGACTGGGTAGTTGTCCTTTTATGAAGCCCTACTGAGATTTCTAAAATCTACGCATAGGCGAATCTCCCCAAACGTTTTCCTTACATGAACTAAATTAAATACCCATGTAGAGTGTCTAACCTGGAAGATAATTTTGGCATCTAATAGTATCTTTAACTCCTGACACATGAGAGGCTCTAGGGATGGGTGGTACTTCCAGATTTTTTGTTGGAAGGGTTTCACTTCAGGTTTTAGCGATATGGTGTGTTGAATGATATCGGTATCATAAGTTTTCAGGTCTCAGAGGACCATGCAAAGACATCTTGATACTGTCTGGAGAGTTTGAGATAAGCATTTCTTTCCGATATAGTCTTACCGAGGTTTACATTTTTTGGGTTTTCCAGGGTTGCAAGATTTATAGTTTCATGCATTGGACAAGAACTATTGGTTTTCGCATTTTTTTACCCCTTAAATCTTTCCTTTAGGTAAAAACTATTTTCTTATTTGGTTATTCCCTTCGGTATCGTGTGAGAATTTCATTTGTCAATCAACTGATTTGTACGAGGGTTGGTTTCCGTTGATTGTTCCTGGAACACTTCATTGTCAATGGCTAAGTCTTTAAAATTGTCTTGATTGGTCAAAAAGTTTATAATTTGTTCACCTCCCTCAAAAACCTTCCAATTAGAAATATTGTTGGGAAACGAGGGTTTGTAGAGCAGTTCTACAGTGAACCGAGAGACTTCACAATCCTCTAGAGGTGATATCCTTGAAGTAGCGGTGGCCAAAGAATCAACAAGAGTGTTTTTCGCTCTGGGAATCGTTGTAATGTTAAAGGCTTCAAAATGTTCTACTAGTTGGTGCACTTCCTGTTGGTAATTCTTCATGTGTGGAGAATTACAACATATAGTATTCCTTATCTGTCTGAAAATGATTTCAGAATCTCTAAAAACCTTCAATTCTTTGACGTTTAAGTCTATGGATTTCTTTAACCCATGTACTAAAGTTTCATACTTGGGGGTGTTGATTGTGCATTTGAACTCTAGCCTGTAGGAAAGGAAATGTCATTTACCCTTCGGATTAATGAGGATACACCCTGTTCCTGACCCTTCTTGTGATTTAGATCCATCAAATTACAAGGTCAAAACTTGTGGGTGAAATATATCACCTCCTTCTTTCCTGTCACTTTCCTCTCTTTTTTTCGTTTGTCTTGTGATTTCTAATCCAGGTTCCTGGCAGAAGAGGGTTTCCTCCACCACCGTCGACAATTCTTCTCAGAAAATAATTTTAGAGTTTTGGGTAAGAGGGACATCAAATGAGAGAGGAGAGAATTTCCCGAAGTAGGAGTCACTGGAATAATTGCCTAGCACAAGGAAATTTGTCGATGAGGGTTTGTTTAGGGTTTCTAGGTCAGTGACAATATGTTTTAGATATCTTTCCCTATCAATTATGATCATATTTTTGTGTCCCTTTAATGGTAGCCAAAGGTGTGCCCAGTCTATACTAAAGTATCCGTTTAACTTTTCAGACCAGTCTCAACTTAATAATAATCCATAAGATTCTGGCATATCTACTACAATGATGTCAATCACTTGCACAAATTTAGGATGTGTTGTTATTTTGATCATTACATATTTGAGTTCTCCCATGACCTTCACCTGGGTTATGTCCAGTTGTATTACATGTTTATCACTTTTGAGAGGAACTGCATTTAGTTTTATGCAAATAGACAGTGGCATAACATTAGAGGATGCTCCTGAATCGACCAAACAATTATGGAGGTTTCTGTAGAAGACTTTGAATGTTAAAAGGAACGGTGGGACAAAAGGTTTTCCCTTCTTATCTTCAGAGCAGGCATTCATAGTTGGTTTATTTCCTAGATCTATGGGAGTTGGATTTCTTCCCTGATTGATGCTTGTCGTAGGATTTTCTACTAATTTCAAAGCTTATAACAGGAAGAAATTTTGTTGAGGGATTCTACATATGTCTATAACTGATATATTAGCCTTCAACTTCTTCAAATCTTCTACTATGTTGTAATCTAGCTTGGGAAATTCTCACGTATGGATATTTATAGGGTTCTTAGGGGGAGCAAAAGGTGCTTTCGGGTGATCAGGATTTGATCTTCTTCCCGAAGTTTGGGTAGGGGAAAGTTTGTCTGAGACCAGTTGACCCCTACTTTGTGTTTGCATAGCCAAGACTTATGTGGGTGGTTCTTGAACTTCACATAGGTCATCGGAAGGCATAGGTACATCAGGATCCCATATCAACATGGTTGTTTCTTCTGGTGGATCAGCCTCTTCCTGATCGACGATATTTATAGTTGAATTGCTTGGTTATTCGGTTAGGGAGACCTCATCTAGAAACCGATTGGACATCAAATTCATGACATGCACCCATTGAGGGAAGTCTCTTTTGGAGTGGTTATCTTGGTGATAAGTGCAGAAAGAGTCAGATGCTACATTTCCTAGATCGATGGTTAGGTTGGCTGGGGGAGGTTCAATTGCTTTGAACGGTGGATTTTTTTTAATGAAAGGCTTATAGGGCCTTTGGCCTTGGTTTCCCTCCCATGTATTTCTCCTCATGTCTATGATTTCATTTGACAAATTCTTGACCATGCATTGTCGGTCCTCTATGTCCCCACTTCCCTTTTCAGAAGCTTGTTCTGCTTGTTTCCCTGGGGGTCTAGTGAGCAACAGTCCCCTCCAGGGAGGGGGTTGAGCTTCTTTATTAAATAAGGAGACCTGAATTTTTTTGCATCCTTTCATTTGGAACTCTATCATTTTGGCTTCTTCAAAATTCTCAGCAAGGGTTCGTTTGACAGCCTTCTTCACAAACATGGAAATAGAAGCTGGGAGAGAATTAGCATATACTTCGATTTGCAACTCCTGAGTAGGTTTAGCTTCGGGCGGGAATTTATTTAAGATAGTTGTCAATCTTTGGTTGAATTCTTTGACCCTTTCCTTCAAACTCATGGTGGTGGAAAACAACTCATCCATCAAAGATCCTGTAGTAGTATCTTCTGCAAATTTACCTAAAAAATCTTCTTGAAACTTTGTCCAACATGTTATGGATCCTACAGGTAAGTTAAAATAACACGTGGAAGACGAATTCCCAAAAGTGTAGGGGAATAACCCACATACTACGTCTTCATGTTGGACATTCATAAGTTTGATAGCTAGTATGAATTTCTAGATATGGTCTTCAAACAATCCTGAAGTTTTAGGGTCAAATTTAGGAAGTAATTTATGTGGGTGTCGAGGAAGGTTATGTACTCGTCCAGGGATGGCCAAAACGTCTATGGCCAACCAAGGTTGATTGTTTTGCGGTGGTTTTCCCCTCTCTTCATCATGGTCATTATGATCTTCCATATATTCAGATCCTTAAACTAAGCGTTATGAGTTAAACCCTTCCTCTTCTGAAAAATTGCTCGGCTCAAAGACGTTGTCGGCTGGCATTTCAGGGATTAGATTAAGAGGATGTTCGATTTTGATGATTGTGAAATCTCTTAGGTCTTCTACTGTGTGCACAAAAACCTGGTTGGGGGTGTCAACCACTAGTCTGCTTATTTTTTGTCTTCGAGGAAGTATCGGAGCTAAGGACAGCGCATCGATCTGTCGGGCGTATGCTCTTGTGATTCTTCTAAATTGATTCAATTCCTCGTGAGGGAGTGTGTAAGGTATGTCTGGGTACAAGATTTATTCCTCGTCTTGTGGTGAGTTACTCATTTTAGGAGTACTCAATGTGTGTGGGTTGTCTTGGGAATGAATAGCCATGCATGTGGGTTGTTTTAAATCTACAGGTTGTCTGGAATATTATGTGAAATATGTATTAAACCATTCATTCTTCGGGCCCTCCTTCTAGCACCAATTTTGTTGATGGGTCCTAAATCCCTTTAACTCAACAGCAGGAACCAAACCCACCATCGAGGCCCAATCAGACTCTGCAGCGTTTAATGGTGGAATGCTTCTCCAGATCTTGCAATCCAGCCAATTAATCGATGGGATTTACGTTTTCTTATGAAGGCTTTCTCCTTCGGTTTGGATGTTCTCTTTTTGTCTTTTCTCTTAGGTATGACTGATATAAGATAAATCCAGTATAAACCAACTAGGTGACAAAGTGGGAACAAACTAAACAGTTGGAGAAGAGGTTGAGATTGGGATAACCCTTTACTCTAGCATGCAGGGAATGATCGTCTACCACGGGCCTAGTACTAATACGTTAATCGTGTGAGTATTCCAATTATTGTCTAAGATACAAATTATCAGAAGAAAACATGTATGCAATAAACAATGGAAAGTAAAATAATTCACTTAACTCTAATCATCCATCACATAATAACACAACGATTCATTTTCATCATTAAAGAAAGAACTATAAAACATTTCATTAGATAACTTATCAATAGATTTAATAGCTCTTACTTGTTACTGCATCCATTCATGAGACAAAATAGGAAATAATTCTTCTCCACATCCAATCATACACGCATTTGATGAAAACATAAACTTGTATTTAGTCCAAAAGGACTTCTCAATTAAAGGCAACTCTGAAATAGTTCTTAACAAAACCAACAATGAGAGTTTCTTGCAACAACCATCGACCTTTAACTAATCGGTCGATGCTCCTATTTATAACATAAAATTAACTAAAAATAATGGTTGAAGTGCAGATAAGTAAAACAAAAATTCGCCACATGGCATTCTCTCCTATCAGTTTGTCTAAGAGTCATCTCAAGATATCACTTAAGAGGGTGACTCTTCTCGTACTCCAACCACTTGATGAACAACTCCTTGTTCGACAACACAGGTATTCCAACAGAGGATGAACACCTTCAGTAACCACTCACATAACCAGATAAAATATCAACACACCGATGTTTTCACATGGTAAAACCCCTACGGGGAAACATCCATGGCCCCAGCCAATGCGGCCACTTGGAGCAGTTTATTAATGAAAAGAAAAATATTACAATGAGATTTTACAAGAGAGTTTCTCACAATTGATCATCGAAAAATGACCCTCCATGCTCTTTAAATAGAGATCATGGACCAATCAGGTGTTAAGCCATGGATCAATGGTCGTTAAGATTGAGGAGAGTATGAACCGTCGGATCACTCTATGTCGGGAACATATCATGATCGTCGGATTTCCTAACTACAAATGCATATTAATGCATACTAAAGAAACACACTAAGAAACACACTTTTACCTAATGACATATTACACCAAGTAGATCTTAAATAACTCCTAAGTGTCTAAATATCCTAACATCCCCCCTTAAGAACAACTTGGGATAGGATTGAAGGATTTACAATAGAGACACAATAGGAGAAGGAAGGAGGAATTAGAGCCTATCCCCCTTTAATGACAACTTCTTGAACTCCTAACATAGATCGAAGTTTGGAAAACTTCGCTTCTGTAAGAGACTTTGTGAAAATGTCTACAACTTGATCTTCTATAGGGAAAAAGAGCACTTCAATAACTTGATCATGAATTAGCTTTCTGATGAAGTACATGTGTAGCTCGATGTGTTTGCTACGCTGATGTATAACTGGGTCTTTGGCGAGCTTGATGGCACTCTGATTGTCACACCAAAGGCTGGTCAGATGTTGGTGCTGGAATCCAAACTCTGAAAGGATCTGTCGAAGCCACAGGGCTTCCTGACTTGCATTTACCATTGCTTGGTATTCTACTTATGCTGAAGAAAGTGCAATAGCCTGTTGTTTCTTACAAGCCCAAGTGACAGGTCCTAAACCAAGGCTGAAAACATAACCTGTAGTAGATTTCTGATCATCAGGGTCGCCAACCCAATCTGAATTAGTGAAACCAACCAATAAAGGAGTCCCCCATGAACTGTAATGTATCCCGAGCTGAACTGTACCACGAACATAGAAAAGTATCATTTTAGTTGCTTTCCAATGGCTTTCATGGAATGTTTGCATATATCAGGCAATAAGACCAACAACAAAGGAAATATCAGGATGGGTATGAGTCAAGTATAACAGGCTACCAACTAACTGACGGTACAGGGTGGCATCAACTTCAGGAGAAGTATAGGTGGAAGAAAGCTTAACTCCGGATTGGAAGGGAGAAGGGGGTGGTTTACAATCGTCCAAGTGAAAGCGACGAAGAAGCTCACAAGCATACTTAGACTGGGAAAGAAAAATTCCTTCATTGGTTTGCAAAACTTGGAGGCCAAGGAAATAGTGCAAAAAACCTAAGTCTGTCATTTCAAATTTCTTCTTAAGGCTGGTTTTCACATGGTTTAAAAGTTTTGAGTCACTACCAGTAATGATAAGGTCATCAACATAAAGGACAAGGGTTATGAGATGGCTTCCTACTTTCTTGGTATAGACATTAGGATCGGAATGGCATCTAGAGAATCCAGTGGCAATAAGAAAGCTATCCATTTTGTCATACCAAGCTCAGGGAGCTTGCTTGAGAACATAAAGAGATTTCTTGAGGCGACAAACAAGGCTAGAGTCATTCTGGACATAGCCAGGAGGTTGTTCCATGTAGATTTATTCTTGCAAATCTCTGTGCAAGAAGGCAGATTTAACATCCATCTGATGGACCTCCCATTTATGTGAGGCAGCAAGGGCAAGAACAAGGCAGATGGAATTCATTTTTGCTACAGGGGCAAAGGTTTCATTATAGTCAATTCCTTCAACTTGGGAAAATCCTTTGGTAACTAACCAAGCCTTGTGTCTTTCAACACTTCCATCTGAGGCATACTTAGTTCTGTAGACCCATTTGCATCTAACAAGTTTTTTTCCTTTTGGAAGAGGTACAAGATCCCAAGTATAGTTTTCCATTAAAGAATGATACTCTTCATTCCTTGTTGTATCCCAATCTGGATTACCTGAAGCTTCTGCAAATGTCTATGGATCATAAGTTTTTGAAACTTGAGCCAAAAGAGAAGAGGCTCGTTGGAACTGTGAACATGTCTGACGCTGATCTGAAGGATCACCGACAAGATCACCAGCTGCTTCTCGTGTTGAACGGATCCATCTAGGAAGTGGTGGAGCTGGTGTTGGTTTAGGTTTAAAGGACTCATTTGGAGGAGGGTGAGCAGGCGGAGGTGGATTTTCATCCTCACTGTCATCATCTAAAGAAGAAACCATATCATAAGAAGGCACAAACGTTGAAGATGGCTCGCAGGCTGAAGAAGGCACAATCGTCGAAGATGGCTAACAGGCCAAGAGATTTTCATCAAATTTAACATCTCTTCTAAGAATAATTTCATTACAATGTGATTGAAGAAGTCTATAACCTTTGACATCTTCAGAATAACCAACAAATATACACTTCTCACTTTTAGGCTGCAATGCTTTCAT